>PNEQ01050022.1:7316-18268 GCA_003012365.1 Medauroidea extradentata
AATTTATCTAGGGCCCACAAGTATCTGTTTTTGTTCTAAATTACGGTACTTTTCGAGAATCATTCGGTATACGCCTCCATTGACTCTTATTATTCATTTCGGTACAGCCTACATTGCAATAAAACAAGTTGTGCTAAATTTTATTTATCGATTTTCTACTATACCTTCTGTTTTAAAATATTTTTGGTAAATGTGACATTGTTGAGGCAAAGAAGATATTTGTGATGAATTTTGGAGATCGTAATAGTGTTGCACGTTCGTCTTATATTGGACTTATAAAATTTGTAATAATTCGTGAAAGGTAATTTATAATTCCCTTGCAATGATTCTGCATGAAGAATTAATGAAAGGTTCCAATATTTCTGTCAAGCTGTTTGTCTTGTCAAAGAGAAAATGTTGATAGTATATTATGAATAAATGTCACCACTCGAAAACAAAATACAAGAAAAATATCTAACATTCCTCTGTAATGGTATTTTTTCAATACCCTGGCAACTATTAGAAATTAATATTTCCATGTTATACAAAATGGCGGAGACTGCTTCTCCATAATGTCAGAGACGGGAAAATTACGCGGGTTGACCGACTTGTCGGAGAGCAAAGAGAGTTTTCGGCATTGTGGTATTTCGGCGTTGTGGTATTTCGGCATTGTGGTATTTCGGCGTTGTGGTATTTCGGCGTTGTGGTATTTCGGCGTTGTGGTATTTCGGCGCTGTGGTATTTCGGCGCTGTGGTATTTCGGCGCTGTGGTATTTCGGCGCTGTGGTATTTCGGCGCTGTGGTATTTCGGCGCTGTGGTATTTCGGCGCTGTGGTATTTCGGCGCTGTGGTATTTCGGCGCTGTGGTATTTCGGCGTTGTGGTCCTTCGGCGTTGTGGTCCTTCGGCGTTGTGGTATTTCTGCGTTGTTATGCGGCCCCAGTGAACATTTATCATGTAAATGCTTTTGTAACAGTGTTAGGCTGGATTGGCAGCCCTGGTTCTGTAGGAAGTCAGCGCCGACATAGACTTGCTATATCACATACCAGCGTGTTGGTGGCCTCGACTGTTAAGTTGTAGTTCGTAGTCTCTTATCATCTTCCCGCAGCAACTTATCTGCCAGATTACAGCTCGGCAGTTGTGGGCGGTCGGCATTCCATATGTCTTCGTCGTCTACCTTGCTCTGTCTCAAGGACACGAGCCAGCTCTTCCCGTCTGGATGTTGTTAGTGTTGCCAAATTTGTTGTTCTCCAACCGAGTCTAGTTGTGTTCAAATATGACAGAAATATACAGATGGGTGTGCATATACTTAGGTCAAGTTGACCTCGTTGATTCGCGTAACAAAATGGCGGAGTGCAGTCAACTGTTCCTACAAGTGTATGAGGTTATGGTTGGTGAGCCCACGTGTCTAAAAAGTTGAACATACCGACGGCTCTTACACCAATAAAATCTTCACCTTCCGTCTCGAGACCTCGCACACCTCACCATTGAACGTGCGTCATTGTTCATTTGTATGTTTCCCTAATCTCTGGCTGTGTTGGACTAACAGCTTAGTTGGCTATCTATTTCAGGGGTGTTAGACGTACCAGTATCCTGGTACACGTACCAGTTTTCAGGGTGCTGTACCATGTACCAGGATACTTTCATCCTAATACGCGAAAGTACCAGGATTTCAGAATTTTGCAAATTGTATTAAATTGCATCATTAAACAGTATTTTCAGCAAAACCTTTACACAAAAAATATTTTTTGGCACAACACAATTTCTGAATTGTGAGCATGAATCTGTGCATATAGTTATTGAAGGTTATTGCTAACTGTTGCCTGTTGGGCGTTGGCAACACATACTTGTGTACCTCTGTGGTAGATGTGAACCTCTGATTTTCTGTTAACTATAAGAGCATTCTTTAAACTTTTCTCTTAAAATACTTAAGACTTGTCTTAGAACGTCATATTTTTGATGCCTGTAAGCATTCGCTATTTTTTTTTACGTGTACCAGGTTTTAGTTGAAAGTACCAGCTTTTTTTATGGTGTTAGTACCTGGATTTTGAAGTTACCATCTAACATCCCTGATCTATTTGCGTGCCGAGGCTGGCGCAGCGTCTAGTGCGCTCGCCTTCAACCAAGTTTTTCCTGGTTCCAGTTTATAGTCTGTTCAGGATAAACTGAGCACTACTTAATTTTTCTCTCAGTCGTTTTGCATTCATATTTGCATATTTTTTAATGAAAACTCGCATGAAACTAAAAACCAGTGTAAATGTTTCACTCTCAAACTGAACAGCTTAGGTCCTTATAAAATACAGTTTTTTGGTTAATATAGATGTTGGGGCGTGGTCAGTTTAAAGTGGACAGCCTATAGCTGTTTATCGCGACAAAAAACACTTCACTTTAACTATTTATTTTGGGTTGCTAGTGAAAATCCCATGGTTAAAAATACCTTGAAAACCTGTGGGAGGGTGTTGGTTGTGTGTGAAAAGCAACTGTAGTAAAATAGCACTGAAAATATTACATTTAGAACTGTACAATTGTTTAAAATAAAACAGCAAAATGTAAAACATTTATTTTAAATAACTGTAAGGTACTAAAGGTACGATTTTTTCGGGTTTACAAACTTCGAAATAAATTTAATGCGTGGCAAAAAATTTGTGTGTTTAATCGAATTAAAATTTTCTTTACTGAAGTTTCTAATTATGTCTTTCTACTTCGGAAAGTAGTATATGGTTGTTACTATAGTTTCAGTTAGATAAGTTGTTTAGTTTCTAATTGGCTGAACTTGTGGTTCTTATACACGTTTTTCATTATGATTACACAAAAACGTCAAAATAGTCCCATTGACAGCCTATTATACAAAAAAAATGGCACTAAAATTTGTTGTACTTTGTGCAAACTACCTTTTTTTTGTTTACTTATTGGCACGAATTTCACAAAAATTAAAAATAATGAGCTGGAAGGTACTCTACGTCTTTAATGGCGAATGGAAAGGTACGGTGTCGAATGTAAAATCTGAAATAACCCCCATAATTTGATGTTTTTTTTTACCGAGTAGGTATTTTATTAGTTGACGTCCATTTATACAACACTAGTCTGGAGTGTGCTTTGTTTTTATGTAAAAAAATTAAAAACGCTTTCGAGTTAAATGAGTCCTTGAAACTATGAACTCTATAAATATGCACAGCGTTTATTTTTATAGGCCTAACTATAAATATAATAACATCCAGAGATGTATAACATTAAAATTTTAAAAAATGCTGACATGTTGATTTGAATGTAATTTTATTATCCTAAAACTTCTGGTCCTGAGGCTTACTGATGTTAAAATTGTTCAAATGAAAGCGTGGATATTTTTGTAATTCGGAGTGTAGGACGGAGAAGTGAAAACAGGAAGGAGTGGTCAGTTAGCTATGAGGCAGAGAAGAGGAAGGCAGGTGCTCGTGCCAGGGTATACCTCGTGACGTCGTATAAATAACCTCCGGCTGTATCTTCCTCGCTACCCTCAGTAGTATGTAGCTGTGTGTGAGTAGCGCGCGCCGCGGCCCCAGACATGGATGGCGACTACGACGAGATCTGCGCCGAGGTGCAGCTCGACCTGCAGTTAAGTGGCGTCCCCTGTTGTTACAAACCCCAGGTTTTCTCGAGAACATTTTTGAACTACTTTACTTCAATACATCACGTGCGCACCTGCAGCTCTGCTTCGTGGTCAGTGATTGGATGTTTTTGGCTCTCCACTTATTGGGGTTCTACCACGATCTGTGAAGGTAGAGGTCTTGACACTGAGAAATAAAGTGTGACTCCCTTTCTGTCGCCGAGCGCTAGCAGTAATTTGGTGGAAGATTTATCTTGTTTTGTATTTGGCTTAGCCTAAGAGTGCGTGGTAGATAAACACTGAAAACATCAATTGATTTCTACGCTTTTTTCCGAAGCCAATATGGATAAAATACTCAATGACAATCCTATATATTGGTATTTGCCAACTTTATGAGTAAATATTTATCCAGAATTACTAATTCATTACGCGTGATCTCTTCCGCCGCAGTTAAATGCACGAGGCTCCGGCGTCAGAGATTGTGCCTCAGAAGCTCGTAACACTGGAAACAATTTTGTTTAAAACGTTGGCTAAAACTATTGTCAAGGATTCGTATTGTTTAACTTTCGCAGATTGGCTTAAAGAAACCTACAGTTATAGATTGATGCTTTTAGCGTTGAATTATGTACCACGCCCTCTTAAAATATGAAGTTGTTACCGAAATTGCGTGTATTATGTAGAAGGAAAAAAATTTCAAAATTGAAACGTAATTTTGTATTGAAACACATTTTTTTCCTCAATCTTTTACATGTAGGTGTACCTTGCAACGATTCTAAAATTTTGTACGGCAGGAAATAGTAGTTTTTGTTCGAATTATGTTCATTAAGACAATAATACATAATATTTTTTTTTCTGAATTATATAAACAGTTCCACACATATCAATGCATTTATGGACACGGAACATGTATATACTATATCAACTTACCTTAGTAACATTACTTTATGTAAATAATTTAAAAAATTGTAACACGCGAGATGTAAACAAGACAAATCTTCCACCAAATTACTACTAGCGCTCGTCGACAAAGAGGGAGTCACTTTCTCTTGCTGGAGAGTATACGCAGTGTCAAGACATCTTCCCCGTGGGTTCTACCCGCAAATCACAGACTGTGATGTTGTTGTAGGCTAACCATATTGTGGTTGGCACAGTCAAGGGCGATTCGGTTCTTCACATAGACATGCTGCCAATAACCGCGAAGTAGAATTGCTGATGTGCACGTAAGGCACTGAAAGAAACTGCGCAATTTCTATCGCGTTGACATGGTAGAATCCGACTAGTCATTTTATTCGCGTTGCGCCTATAGTGCTGTACGTCGCGCCAATGTAAAGCCAGTGTTATTATACATAAGGCAGTATGTATAAGTTCCGGATAGCGATAAGGTATCGAGCCTAGACATCAGAAGCTCTGATGTAACGGTGGACAAGTTGTAGCGACTTGCTTACGTAAGCAGCCTTGCTGCCACGTCTTCCGAGACGGGGGATGGTGTTTATAACACAAAATTATCGCGTTTTGAAATTATATTATGATACATTCTTCACTATTCTACTTTAGGTCTGGAGACAGTGGCTCATTAAAGGTCTTGCTACAATCAAAATAACCATAAACACAGCTATACGCGTTACCATCACCACATCCACTAAAAATACGCCTGGCTACAATTGACATAAATAGCCGAGTTATTTTTTTAAATATTTGCTTTACTTACGTCTGCTATTATATTACGTAAAAAAACACTTGAATTTTATTTTAGTTAACATTTTGCATTAAATATCTTATTTTTTGCTTATTTTCCCGTACTACACATATATGTGGACGGAAATAACTTGTGAAATTGAATGGACGAAATGTGTGAATGGCTGTGCATAGATTCTCGTATAAGACAGTTGGAAGTTCGCCAGTTTCCTAGGCGACTATGAACTGGTTATTGTATGGCTTTGATTATGCACGACTATAGTACATGCTGTATCAAAGAATGGTCTCAACTCTGTGTCGCGGCCGAGTGGCTAGAGCACTCGCCTCCCACGAAGGCAATTCGGGTTCGATCTCTGGCGGGGTCGGTCCCAGAATTTTCTCATGTGGGAATTGTGCCGGACGATGCCTCTGGTCGGCGGGTTTTCTCTGGGATATCCTGTTTTCCTCCCTCTTCTCATTCCGGTGCTTCTCCATCGTAGGACCTCATTTCATGTCATCCTGGTAAACTCCTCATATGTTATTTATTTGTAGCTCATCTCTTACTGTTATAATTATATCAATTGTAGTACGGCCTTAACTCTTTGTGTATGCGACCAGATTTTTTTTAGATTAATTCAGTTATGTTGAATATTCCGAATTGTTCAAATTCGAGGCATGAGTACCTAATTTAGTTTTTAATTTTTCTCCGAAAACGCCAGTGCATGGAATCCCACGATAAAAAAAAAATCCAACCATAACTAATAATTTTTTTGTAAACAAATTCACAGTGAAACGTTCTTGCTATGCAGGATTCGGTTTACGCAATTCTTACAACATACATTTCATCGCCTTAGAACAATGGTATAGGTGGTTCGGTATAAAGTTAGCACTCAAAGAAGCCCTGTTAAATTTCTATTTTCAGCCAATCCGTATCTTTCCGCGCGTAATGGCCAACGAAGGGGGGGGGGGATTGCACATAGATAGTTTGATAAAAAAAATTATATTAATTATATAAAATAAGTGTAGGCCTATGTCGATTTCAATTCATTTTATTTCAGTATTAAAAATACACGGAACTTTGCACGGTAATTCACTGCCAAACATAGACAGGAGGGTAACTATAGTAAATGTAGAATTATATGTAGTAATGGCTAGTGTCATAAGTAGTTCGAGATAAGTGAGCACCCAAAAAAGCCCTGCTTAAGTTCTATTTTCAACAAATTAGTATCTTTCCGCGCGAAACGGCTAACGACGGGAAATGTCTAACCTCTGTGGACTAGATGTTTGCGCGTGTAAGATAAATTGTGCAGTCGGTAGGAATTTATACAGCTGGATTTTAAAAACTTATGTAAAATACAATTATGTGATTTCGGTTGCTTTGTTTCAGTATGGTCGTAGGCCTATTTAAATAGGAAAATACATGGAACTACATGGCGTAATTTCGGTGCCAACCATACGAGCAGTAAGGTAACTATAGTTAATGTTGGAATTATGTGCTGTAGCGGATAGTGATATTTTTCAAAGGTTAAATTTATAGTGCTCACTTTATCCCGAACGACCTTATAGTAAGAGTACAGTGCAAGCTCCTTTCGAATCCGGTTGCTATTTTAGTTGTTGCAAAAGTAAAAAAAAAAAATAGTAAAAAAAAAAAGCTATTTTAGGGGCCAAAAATCATTTTTCTAATAAGCTTTCTACAGTTTTAAAACGATAAACGCATGTTTTCAAGCGTGTGTTCTTTTCGAAAGATTATACGTGGAGGCCATGGAGATATTCGTCTATGGATTGGCATCTGCCGTATATTTCAATGGTAATCGTGTGAAGCCGATCATTTTCGAACATTTTCGAACTGCGCATGCGCAGGACGTTATTTTTCATGAGTCGCCATATTTTGGGTGGCAAAGCAATAGCAGAAAGCGTTGTAATTATGTAATTTTTGTACAAAAATTCGCGCAAATTCTCTATTTGAATCGTACACAACAGTTTACAATTGCTTCAGAAATATAAAAAAACGAATTAACTCTCGCTGTGTGTATGTACTTTATAAACTTGATGAATTTAAATAAAAGTTTTTTACCTGTACAGTGATAATCCTCCGCAACGATCGAATCTGTTTGTAAGGCCAAGAGCTACATAAACTTTCACCATAATGTGTAGTTAAAAAAAAACTAAAACATTTTCATTCAGTTCAATGCTATGTTTACATGTTTTTGCCACCACTAGCTCTATCCTTGTCTTTAAACGTCGTCTGTTGGCTGGCTTCAAATGGACACCATTAGTGTGACGTCACACGACGATGCTTGTCCCAAACAGATATATTCTCGGTACATGCTAAACAATGATCTAATTTTACATTCATTAGAAACATTGGGTAGATACTGTTGTTTTTCGAAATAAGTAAAATCATAGAAGTTTTGAACATAGCCTAACAGAAAAAATTGCAGCATACCCGGAGTTATTTATGTGTAAGTAGCAACGAGGTTACTTAACCTAAAGGTAAACTTGCATGTTTGTTCTCGTTTGAATAGTACAATTTATTTGCAATTCAAAGACGGACAATACAAATATAATGAATTAAGTCAACTGGTAACTATTATTTACATATATATTTCAATGCTAAACTTTCAAAAACAAACATTTGTTTGGAACCAGTGCTCTCGTGTGACGTCACAACTAATGGTGTCCATTTGCTCAAAGGCTTCCTTCCACTCCATAGACTAATACCTCCATGGTGGAAGCACGTTATAATGTCGTTCACGCGCCACGTACATATGACTCTTTACTTTAAAAAAATGCTATGCTGTACGGCCTTCGGTGATAAAATATGTTCCAAATACAATATTTATGCCGGCGTAATATTGCTGTGTATCTGGCATGAGAGTGTGTGTCGTATACGAACTAGTGCCGTATCGGCTATTCAGTCTCAAAACTATTCAAATCTCAAAAACAGACATAGAAGAATCAAAATTTATGAATGAAAAATTTAAAATGGCCTAAACTAGACTGCAATCTACTGGCAGGTCTCGGTGCGTACATTCGGAAAGTTGTATTTCTGGCTGATCAGGATCAAGCTAAGGCCATAACGCACAAGTTTGTACAGTTAGCGAAGTGATTCTGAAAACGTTTATCCACACGTGATCTCTTGTTCTGATGCAGATAACAAGTGTACTTGTCAGAGCAATCTCCCAACTGCACATGTTTCAACAGTTTAATATACTTCCTTATCTTTTGCAAGGCCACGTTTCGTATGATTGGAAGATAATGGAGGAAAACGTGCTTGCTTGACTTTTTTCTTGTAGTCTGAAATTTTTCGAACACGCCAACGTTTAGTGCATAAAAATAGTTGAACTGTACATTGTGCTTCCAAGAACGCATCCAGAATTGTAGCTTAGGAAGGGAAAAATATATAAAAAATAAGAAATTCTGCAAATTACAGGCAAGTGGATTTCGACAAAGCTATGTTACTCAGTACAGCATACCGTAGTATCTACATACATAGTACACGTTAGTACATACACACATACACATACATACATGCATAGTTCATACATACATATTATAGTACATTACAGTATACAGGTCCAGAAACATGCGAACAATTTTGTGCGCAATAACTTCACAACACACATGTACATTATATGAAATTATATAAAAATGGAAAGCTTCGACCTTTATTTAATTTGTGGAAGAGGAGGGAGAAGCACAATTTCCAAGTGCTACCTCCCTGGGTATCCTGATAACCAAATCGGTAGTTGCAATTGCAATCACGAGATGTTATGATTTTAGGAGTTCACACACAAAATTTCAGAACATCCACCGCTACAGAATATGTTTTCTGTCATATATAATAATTGAAGAAGACAATGAAAATAAAAGCTTTATGTAAGGACTTCTGCGGCCTGAGTTCTAACATTACACATCGCAAGTTTCGTTGAAAAGCACGATGGACACCGCTTCTACATCGCGGTAACCACCCCTGTGGTGGTTACTATGGCCGGTAATACAAAATACGTTAGCGGAAAATAATTAATTAATAAAAAATTATTATTATTGAGAGCATAGCTCCGCACTTTTAACAATTCCCAAGTATAAATCAGTGCGTTACATTATCCGTTTAGGTTGTGGAGGCTAGGAGGAATCAAAATCGAAACATTCACGTATCGAATGGCACTAGTGGCCGACAGCGGAACTGCGTAGTTTCTTAATGCTTTTGTAGTTAACAGATGGCGCAGGGGTGTACAATATCAATGTTTCAGACGAAAAAATAAAAACTTAGTGATGTATTGTATATGACCTTTAGCTATAGTCATATTACAAATGTATCGGTAGTTAAAAGGCTGTATTTAAATTCGTTTCTTGTACTATATAGTGCCTGTATCGTTTACAGTATAGCCTTTAATTGATAAAATGATGAATTAACGTGCTCATATTGTCTTTCATAGCAAACACTACATTTTGTTTGCGAAAAATCTGTAGACTTGTAAATCAATATTCTTTATTTTCATCAAAATTCTCAACGAGCTCAATAATCGCAGTAATGAGTCGGGAATCATTCTGAGGAATAGTAATTACTGTGGCCAACACAAAAAAAAATTTAACCTAACTATTAGTAAGTTGTTATATGCAAAAAAAATATGTATTTTATTGCCACGGAAGTCTTCAAGAGACAAAAAATAGTAGCAAAGAGACAGAAACCATATTGAGAAATCACATTTTCAACACCCGTAGCTAAATACTAGCACCACTATTACGTACGTTAGCTTCCTTAAATATTGACGTCATAGAGATTCGTTAACCCTCAGCTCCGCAGAACATAACTAAGGTTAATTCTACTACAGGTTAGAAAGAAAATACGTTTTCTTATGGGAGAGCTTGGCACAGGGAAAATTTCTGCCGCTTGTTTCGCTTCAATCGCTAAGAGACCAGATAAATACGAAACCCTAGTAAAATTGAATTTAAATAAACTTGGAAATTATATTTACCATTTAATTTAATTTTAAAATGAAAAGAAACCAATTTCGCGTTTTAAATTATCGACTTAATAAATCTTAAAATTCACGAAAGCTCTGTGATTGGTCAGTTTGGTGCATTAGCGATTCCAGCGCTCAAGTGGCAGAAATTTTCCCTGCGCCAAACTTATAACATTGAGCTTTCTAACCTGTAGTAGAATTAACCTTAACATAACGAAACACGCTCCGCAAAAGAGTTTGCGGTACGTGTTTCGTTAGCACCAGTGGCGGTTATTGCATTGGAGCACACTCGCACGTGAACCCCCTCTCCCCACCACCGAAATTTAATTTAATTTAATATGTCCTACTGTAATACTTCAATATAATACACATTGAAAAATAAATGCGACACATTTAGTCTATATAGCTATTATATTATCCAAACCCGCCTGCTATTCTGAAAGCGGAGTCTGGCGCTGCTTTGTTTGCTGGGATCGCACGTGCGATGGAGGCTAGTCGGGCGACGGCTCGCCGCTTGGCTCGGAGCGCTGTGGTGGGGGTAGCTCCCCATAAGCACAGTCCAGTCGTGCGCATCACTAGCCCGTGCGCGGTGGTACTGTTCTTGTCCCGTTTCCTTCGTTTTTACACGCTCTTTGGGAATGAAGACGGCAATGTTTGTCAGGTTTGTTGTTATATTTTAGTGTGACGTTTAAATAGTTGGTTTTACTACAAAGTTACTCGTTATGGCCTTAAGTAAATTAACAGTCTCGG
>PNEQ01050023.1:0-18137 GCA_003012365.1 Medauroidea extradentata
CGGCACGTCCATTCTTCTACACGTGAGTTACCGCCTACCAAGGCACAAGCCCAAATCCCAGAGCTCGCGATGTGAGCTGCTCGGCTTCCAACCTGAGAGTGACTCTCCTCTCTACACGCTGCGACACCGCCGCTCGCCTCGCTAGCGCCCCTGCCGCCGGCCGGCGGAACTCGACCCCCCCTCCCTCCAGGTCCCCCCCTCCATGGCCAGTGGAGTGGAAGGTCCGGTGGGGAAAGGGAGGCTAAGGCACCGTCAACCGGGGCGATCCCTCCCTCATTAAGATGCGGCCGAAGCCAGCCTCGAGGTTCAAATCAAATAGGGGCAAACAGACACACTGCTCAGGCCCCAACTCAAAACTCAAGAAAAACCCCTCAACAGAAACTAAAGAAACTCAAACCCCCAAAAAGAAACAAACCCAAGAAAATAAGACCTAAAAACAGTAGCAGCTGTTCAACACAGTAATAACATTTGCTAAGTCACTTGTTAATTGTAAATGTGTTCAACAAAACTTTCCAGAAATATGCTACTACAGATGTGATATAAATAATTAAGCATATTTCTATTAATTTTTCTAGTACTTTTTCATAACACTAGGTAGTAAAGTACGAGTAAAATAAAAACAGTGATTTGTAGAAATTTTCACAAGTTCTATCCTAGCAAGTCATTGGTTTACAGAAGAGTTACGTTCCTGAAAAGTGCAATGTGAATCAAGTCATTACCAGCCGCTCACTGCGCCAAAAACTCAATCTGTAAGTCAGCACCGGGTCCACACAGAAGTGCCACTACGTGAGTTTATCACAAACAAACTGTAATCAAATGTTACTATGGGAAAGAAGTCCAACTACTTACCAGCAACTTTAATACATTTAACTGTAATGTTTAACAAAAATTGACTCGTGTCTGAGTTGTGTGTTTGAAAAAAAGGCTTTCATTCCTTCTTTCATTAAATGTAACAAATTGTTGCCATTAAGTTTTGTGTGTGTGTGTGTGTATATGTATATATATATATAACTTATGAATTATGTCCACATTCTACATTTAATATGTAAAGATAGAAAGTGGCCACGTGATTCACAAATTTTAACTAATAGGTCATTTGCGTGACGGCATTTAGACATGTCCAGTACTTATTATGATTAACCTATCTCTTTCCTGCAGTCATATTTTCCAAACATAATTACCTTGCGTAAGTATATAAGCACACTCAGATTGGGTGGTGGTGCGAAACTCAACAACAGTGCCTGCTGTCTGGCGATGTATCAACTCAAGCACAGACACAGATGCATACAGCATCTAAGCAGCAGTATGTTGTGTTGTAGCACGTACCTCTCAAAGGTATGAGTTTAATTTTTAATTAGTTTTTATGGCAATTGCAGCACAACCTTTAAATGTGAACACACAATAACATTAACTGTTGGTCATAAACTTCGGCATTGAGAGAGAGCGAGAGAGAGAAAGAGAGAAAAAAGAAAAAGGAGAGAAAATAAAAGAAAGAGAATGAGAGAGAGACACACACACAGTGCAAACATTTTATTCACATACTCACTCACATTTTCCAATGATTTGCTCTTTTTTCTTCAAGTCCTGGTTTTTTACCACTTAGTGAAATGTTAAATTTTCGTGCATATCAAATTAACCAAATCTTATTCTTACTGCTGTTTACCTTTTTTGTCACCCAAAGACAATATAAACACAAGACATTAAAATCACAGATGTCGAAGCAAGGCCCTTTAAACTCGTTCGGAAACAGAACAGAGAAGAAACGCCACAGCAAGACAGTGATCACGTGCAAAGCCATAGAAGAATGATAGACCCTGACGCATGTCAGTTGTGTCAAGCTGTAAAATCTTAAACGCTCGCCCCCGATTTTTTATTCTTGCTATCTTAACCTTAAAGTCTTAGCGTGCGCCCGCACATTTCCGATTACCGTGTTGCCGTTTAGTTTAGCTTGTAAGATTGTTAAGTCACAGACTTTATTTGTATACCCATAATTACTTACGTTAATATATTCCAGTGTTTATCCAATGTGTATTTTCATTGTATAATTGTATCACGCAGTTTTGTTAACCTTCCACGAGTGTTTGTTTACAAATACGGCCGAGCGCCATACCAGTATTACCAATCCAGTGCACGGACTTTGTAAAGTGTATTCACAAATGGATACGGGAAAATATGCACTTAATTATATATTGTATTTGTTCCTTGTGATTTGAAATGTATTTAATATTCAATTTATTCAAGTGTTTTTGTACCTTACTTTTAGTGTTTAACGGCACCACGCATATTATTTATTACAGTCGGGATATTTATTTTGTGCGGCAGAGTAGTTTTGACCCAAGGGAGTAATTTTAGAGTGTGAGGGTGGCACACATGTAGCAACAGACAGTCACGAATTCTCATCGGCCATTTTGCGCCGCCCACCTAACGGTACTTTCAACCCTTCTTTTGCAGTATAAAAGGAGGGCAGTTTGCCCAAGTTCTTCAGTCGTCAGGGACTCGGCCTAACCACCAGGTCATCCTGGCACTCCTCCTGAGCAGTTGCATACCGATCTGTTGGTTGACGTCCGCAAGGTGCCAACAGATTACCCTAACCCAACCTACCTTCCTAACTTACACGCTGGGGTTGATGTCCGCAAGGTGCCCCAGCCCCACACACAACAGTCCGTCACAGAGAGTTGATGTCCACAAGGTGCCCTCTGTGATACCTTTCCTCAAATTCGTCTGATGGCGAATCCTTCACCCGTACCAAAACTTCTTGTCACCATTCCTATCTGAGTGTCAGGACCACTCTAAGGGGAAGCCAAAGCCCATGCGACTAGTTGTTAACCCACAGACATGGAAATGTAACCGAGTTAAACTTTGTAGTGTGGATACACTTAATCGGTCTTTAGATATTTCAGAAGTTACATTAATGATTTCAAGTTTCTTGGGATCAAGGAATTGATCACCATAAAGCCTTACCAGTACGAACTTTGTCAGTTATTTGAAATGGCCCACAGCGCCATAGTTGAGTTGCTAGCAGTACAAGAGTTGGAAGTTATGTAGATGTTATAGCTCTCCTCGGGGTCAAAGAGTTGATTACCAAATACTCCCCGCCACTAGCAAGGTTTCAGTTCTCATTCTTGTTCCAGTATGTCTCGGCCCGAAGTGCCATGTTTTGTATCTCATGTTGAAACGGCCCGAAGCCCCTAGTCTAGTATTGAAGAGTATGTCTTGTAGTATCTCAAGTTGAAATGGCCTGAAGCGCCTTGTCTAGTTCCTATGTCTCATTGTAGCTTAAGCCTTTGTACCTCATGTTGCAAACTTTATTGTATCTTGTGTCGAACCATTGTGGAGCTTTGTATAAAATTGAGACAGACCCCAAACCTTGATTACCAATCCTGTGTACTATGTCCATACAGATGTATAACTTGTATAAAGTGTTGTGTTCTGTTGTGAATATACGCATTCTTTGAAACCTAATTTACATGGTCTTCTCCTTTAATGAAACCTACTTGCACACCTGTGATAGTCAATCTAAGGCGAGTGACTTATGCCTTTCCCCCTTTATTTATGTGAAGATTCGCCTTCTCTGTGCTATCATTACTAGGACTTTTCCTGTTGGCTTACTCGGTAGTCATTCACTGGGTCAAGATTAGCTCTAACTCGAGAAGGATTACCCAATACTCATGCTCTATATCTTCATATCCTTCTTGAGACTTATATTGCTCTGAAGCAATTATGCAGCCAGTATAAACCCAATAGCCGCAGAGAAAGGGCGTCAACCCCTTGTACTGCTTGCACTCATGGCACAAGAAATTCAAGATTGCTGCAAGAGAGTTGCCTCCGCTAGCACTTTTGACTGTCTTGAAAGCTATCAATCGCTGTATTCATGTTGGCAACATTGATCTCGTTATGTGCATACGTATTTTTTTTTACTTAACCTAAAACGTGTGAAACATGTTTGTAATGATTTTATTATAAACAATTTCCATTTTAGTGCAGTGTGTTTATATGGTCACATAATGGTAACGCAATAGACAAAAAATAGATGAAAACATTTTTGACAAAACCAAAATTCAAAATCATGGAGAAGTATAAACATGCGTTGATATGAGTAAAGAATGTAAATAATGTCTATATTCGTGATAGCACTGCAAAAATTTTAAAATTCTAAACAATGTTAACAAAAGAAAATCACATCTAACATTTAAAGATATTCTCCTCAGGTGTAAGGTGTGTGTGCTGCGAGTCTTCCCACAACAGTATTTTCAATTCCAGTATTGGTAACTTATTCTATACTAAATTTTATGTGACAAGTCATGATAAATGCAGTGCTTGCATGAACATCATCATTTTGATTTTACCTGTAGAGATAAATAACATGAAATCTAAAGTACTACAGGTAAGTGGAATGAGTGTGAGATTTCCCTTAAATTACATTTTCCAGCTGTTTACACTTTTTCACCTTGATCCCCTGCAAAATGTATATAGTGGGTTTCACTACCATACATACACATACATTTATACAGGATGATTAAAACGTCAGTTTAAAGCTTTCCATACTGATGTAGATGACATGAAGACACTTGGGGTCAGAAGAGTCGGGAAATACCCCGAAAATGGTTTACGAAATTGAATTAGAGGTCACACATGCACCGCAGACACGTGACGTGACGTTATCCAAGTTAATCAGTCCTGCTCTCACAAGAGAAGCGTAGCTCAGAGCTAGCGTTTGCAAGTCTAGAATTAGCTGTCCCTGGTTCGAATCTCGCATTTGTCTGTCTCCACAGCTTTTTTTGTCCGTGTTTTTATTTGTTGCGAGAGGCAGGGTGAAGGAGTTTGAAACCTTTGACGCATTTGTTGTGCGCATGCGAGGTGTCGTACTATGGACTTGGCGAGAAAGGAGACAGTCAATCTGCAGCGTTTAGATTCTGACTATATTCGCAAACGTAAACAAACCGAGACATTGCAGCTGCTTTGAAGCGTTCGACCCAGCTCGCACGGTCACTGGTCTTCACATGTTTCAAGTAACGTAGTGGTTTTCAGGTGGCAACACAAAGACATTAATAAAAGTTACCAATTGTTTGTACAAAATGAATCAGTACATGAATTTAGAGTTTGTTGACATGCATCACTGTTACGGAGTGGCAAATGGCAATGGGAATGAAGCGAGCCGTACCTACATGGACCATTTTCCTCTCCGTAGGCTACCATGCCATGTGAATTTTGCAAACGTCGATCGAAGACTGCGAGAAACAGGGACATTCAATGTAAGTACCGTATTTACTGGCATAATGGCCGCACCATGATTTTGAAAGGCCTAGAGTAGTATTATAAAAACTCCGAATAATGGCCGCACCCCATATTTTTCAACATGGGATACAATACAGTAAAACTCTGTTAAGACATTTACCAAGGGATCAGGTTTTGCTATGGACTTCGGCGAGAAAACATCTTAGCCAGAATGGCAAAAATGTGAACAAAACGCGACAGTTGCAAACGTTCGTCGATCGGAAGCGCGGCACGCTGACATGCACGACTAGATCCTTCTTTTTTCGTGCCTATAAGACGTGGTGGTAGAACCCAGCATCTAGGTACCAGACACGATGAGTCACGCTCGCTTTATGCGCTGTTGCCACGATGAGTCACGCTCGCTGGTTTACGCGCTGTTGAAAGTTGAAACGATGAGTCGCGCTCGCTGGTTGATGATGCTCTGTTGATAAACGTAACGGCGTATGGAGAGTTGCAGACCTGCCAACTTCCAAAGATTCCTATCAGCAAGATTTCCAAAATATTTAAAATTTGACGTAAATGAAACGTGGCATTTCAAGTGCTGTGTATGATTAACTGCTATTAAAAAAATAATTGTGTTAATATTATTTGTCTACAAAGCTGCTTTCATTAAAACTGAACATACAAATATTTTATATATACTATATAATTATTTGCCACCATTGCTTACATCATAAAACACAAAAAACTAATAGGGGAAATAAACTACTGAATGTTATAGTACTTTGTTGTATCAGAATAAAATATAAATACAACTCTAAATATTTATTGAAACATTTACGCAAACCTATGTACTTGATTAGGTGCTGTAGATTAGTTTTTAATTTTATTTTTCCACACAGAAGGCCATTTTAATATTAGCTGGTTGTTAAACAATTTCCAATACTGCACAGTTCCGCGTTTTCTTACGATTGTGTGAACACAACACACTGGGTAAACACAGCAGTGTCTATGAGGTTATATTTTCACATCTTAAATTTTATTTATATTCCTGTGTTTTGCGAACGTTAAATACGCAACTGTTGATACAGGAAGCACCTGACCTCAAATCTACCATCGAAATAATTAATTAAATGTTTGTAAACGGCCTAAAATAATTGTTTATACACCAAACGTTGCCGGGCTACACATATGCGACGAGATAAAACTTAATGATTTCGTTCTCTTCAAATTTTCCCGAAATACATTTTTTTTAATTAGTACGCGCAAAAAGTCAATATGAAAGGCAAATTAGCTTCACATAATCCAAAAAATCGCGTACCACAACGCATGTAAACAGACGAGCCACAACCAACGCCATTTTGAAAACAACAGACTGTCGGAACGACAAGATTTGACCTGACCGGCTCGAATCTGCAGTTCGAGTTATAATCGAGAGACAAGTAATATGGTACAATGGCTACAGATGTAGTACAATTATTCCCGAAAGTACGGTATCATTTGCTTACTTCGTTATTTATAACACGATAACTCGGTATAAAGTACGATACATGTTGAATAAATACTATATTCAAGGTACTCAAGGTAGCACGGCGTTGGAAATTGTGCGATTTCGCCGGCACACAGAAAATCCGTAAAATTTTTAGATACGTCCGTAAAACCGTAATATCTGTAGATTTCCGTACAAATTACGGACAATCCGTAAAAGTTGGCAGGTCTGGAGTTGTGACATTTAAAGCGTGAATCAGATTTGTTTATAAACTACTTCACGGGAAATAATAGCGTACATGTAATGGACCGTAAAATGTAAACGTCTTATGCGGGATAATTTTAAACGATTTTCATTGAGAGCCACACACGAATGAAGTAACAAGATTTTATAGTCTCTTAATTTTTCCATGTTTACTGTACTATACACAGACAAAATATTTTTCTTTATTTTTGGAGAAATGGTCACGCTATAGACGAGTAAATATAGAAAAAAATGTACATTTGTTATATTTTACGCCGTACAAAATTTAGAAGGTAATTTTTTTGAAAACCCCCTCATAATGGCCGCACCCCATTTTTTGGGCCTAAAATTTGGTCAAAAATATGCGGCGATTACGCGAGTAAATACAGTAAACAGTTATGTTAACCGCTAATGAGTTGTTATTTTGCTACTGTACATCTTGCCAATGGCGAACCAGAGATAGCGAGTGAAAACAATGCCTTTGTAAGTTTAATTGATTGGCTGCATTTGTATTGCCAATGTCTGAACATAAACATGTTTGAAATGCTTGATCGTTACACCAACTTTAAACAGGAAATTCATCACTTCATATGTTTGCTAGATTGCTTACAGCCTTGTTTCGGAACTTGTCGTAATGAGGATGATGATAGTAGGATCAATGTTTACGTTAACATTACAGGCTAACAGCCACGGCCTTCGTGGGCGTCCGCACGCAGACGTAGCCGTAGAAGAGGTGTAAACTGGGCGCTTCGCAAGCCACGATATGGAGAGTTTGGAACCAAGCAGTACTCCATCCGTACCACAAAACAAGTCCAGACGATAAAACAGGCTGACTATCCCCTCAGAACACAATTCAGTCAAACTTTTCTTGAGCGATGGCAATAGCCTGATTTTCCATCTGCAGTATTGTTTACTGATAAAGCCACATTTATTCAGGACGGCATGTTTAACTCTGAAAACAACATTCGTTGGTCTGATCAAAACCCCCGTGTAATTCACAACACGAGCGTCAAGACAGGTTTAGGGTCAATTTATGGGCTGGCATTTTAGGGGGTCAAATTACTGAACACTACATCTTACTCAAAAATTTAAATATATATAACTATGGAGTATTTTTGAGAGAGGTACTTCCACTGCTCCTTGAAGACGTCCCGCTTGAAGTGCAAGCTAACAAGTGGTATCAACACGATGGTGCCCCAGCTTACACTGCAGTTATGTACGCGAAATTATCTAAATCAAGTATTTCCAAAACAAGTGGCTAGGCCGTTTTGGTACAATACCCTGGCCAGCTAGATCCCCGGATTTAAATCAGTTGGACTATTATTTTTGGGGGCGATTAAAAGAATTGTTCTACAGCACACCAGTTTTGGATGAGGAATATCTTATCGCCCACATAACTGCAGGAGTCTTGGTGATGCAAACCGACGACGGCATTCGTACAACCGTACAGGAAGAAATGATGAAACGATGCCAAGCTTGCATTCAAACAAATGGGCAAACTTTTAACAGCTGTTGTCATAAAAGATACTCACGAACCTACGTCCGCCTCACTCTGACGTTCGGGATGCACTGCCTCAAAAACATGCGTTTCCCAGGAGCAAAGATGCGACCCTGCTGCAAAACCTGACAGTCAATCCCAGAGCTGTATCATTACCATAGCCACGCCTCCTCGCAACGAACCATAAGCTATTCCGACTGCTATGATGATTATTTTTCGTTATTTCCAATTGTTACTCACAAATATCAAAACTTTTTTCCATTATTGTACAAGTTATTAACAATTACACACTTAGTTACATAAATGTAAGAACGTCATTTCCAGGAACCCTCAAAAAATAAAAATAAATATTTTAAAAATTGTTTGAAGATAAGCAAAGTGCAATAGATCGCAGAAAAACATTATTTAAAAATAATGTTGCGTACATTAAACAATAACATACTGCAGATGTCATAAATTAGTGATATGAAGCTGTGCAGCAAAAACTGTGAAAAAATGCTAGAAACTTTGGCTGGAATATAGTTGAAAAGCGCATCGGGCGAGTTAGGCCGCCCGCGCAACACTGACGCACCAAATGTGAGATGTGATGACTAATGCTGCCTTCTCCTACTCTCTCCACTTCTCCATGCTCTCTCGTATTTGTATAGAACACCAAGCACACACTGCCTTCTCGCGTTCACATAGTCTTAAGTTCATAGCATTTTGTGGAAAAATAAACATAAAAAGGTTTACAAAACTTATCAAAAGAAACCAAAATTAACAACACACACAACATTCTTTTCGGAGGTCATGAGGTTGGTTTACTTTCCTCTGCAACATCATAAGAATGAATAAATATTTTATCGTACACTCAGGTTTCATGGTCTTAAAATCAAGTGGATTTTGAAGACAACTTTAGTGCTGTACTGTGTTCAGTACTTGTGTCCTTTTAACGACTGCAAGACCAGATGATATGTGTGCACATCAACACATGAGTTGAGTTAATACAAAAACTGTGTAGTCAAGGAGTCCAAACTGAGTCACTTAAGCCGTTTTTAACCGTTGCAGAGTCGTGCTTTCTTCCAGACTCGCGTCAGGCTGATGAGTAGTTCTGTAAACGCCACCCTCCCCCCTCTTTTTTGTCTTGCATTCACTTAGAAACACACACATGCATACGCACACAGGTTGAATGTCTGCTGGGAAATTATCGGTAAGGGGGTGAGGATATTGACGACTTCCGGGAAACGTGTTGCAAATTGTTTCCTATACTGAGGTCTAGCAATAATTAGGACAGTGATGTTAAAAATCCTACATGTGGTCTTTACTCTAAATAACATTATTAATTGTTGAGTCTAACAATTATTTAAATTTTTTCCCTGAGAGTATATTTGTAAAATCGCCACCCTTCGTAAAATTGATAGTCTATTGTAATTTTAAGTCGGTAACTGTTCTACATTAACTTTAAGAAAAAAACACTGCAATATTAAATTTTGAGAGGTCTGGAGGAGGAATTCAGAATTTATTACCTCGGAACTAACGACATCGGCGATCTAACAAAATAATTACCTGGCAGTGCAGTGTCATTGGATTGAGGGTATACTATACACACGCACAAGCGCACGCACACTCACACACAAACACACAAATATATACATACAGTGGAATCCAGTTACTACGAGAGTTCTTAACAGTACAAAAAGTTGTCCTAAGAACCAAATGTTTATATAAAAAATTTTCTAGGTTATTGACATATGTGGGATAGGAATAACAATAACAATACAGTTTACCTTGGCTAGTATTGTATCACTGCTATTATATATTATAAAACAAGACTGCCAAAAACAATATGTACACTAGACCCCCGATTTTACGAATACTCACGGTTCCTCTCAACGCATTCGTAAAATCGCTACCTTCATAAATTCGATAGCGGCTTATTTTGCCCCCTCCCCCCCCGGTCATAACAGAAAATTTTAAAATTGCATTTTTTCTGCAAAGTGTCTCTAGCCCCCCGACTTCCGTAGCATTTTGCGGGAAATTAATTAACGTAATTATATAAACATAAATTGATATCAGTAGCCACACAACACAATGCTTAGAGGTAGATATGACCGACCCTTGTCCCCAAAAAATGAGAAAATCGAGATTCCGAGGGTCTTCTCTCGAGCGAATAGCACGACTCCCGTAGAATTTAACAGAAAAATAACGCAAGTGATAGTTGAAATATAAATTTATATCAATAGGCAGACGTCTTATGATCAAAAGAACACCGCTAAAAATAGATACGATCGATCTTTGTCCTAAAAAAAAAAGAGAACACAGAGCTGTCGAGTGCCTTCTCTCACGAGCGAATAGCCCGATTTGCGTAGCGTTTAATGGGGGGGGGAAAGAGTAGGCATTCCTTACTAGTAAAATGCCCTTGTAAATTATTCACCAAAGAAAGAAGGAATAAGCGGATGTATTTATTCATTGCACAGTTTTATATAACTTAACGTAAAAACATTCACTCGACGTTGTTGATGAATTGTACGAGAACGTAGATACTAGTAGCGTGCAGAGCGGACAGATAGCGCAACTGTACGAACGTTCACAAGATGGCAGATAGATAGCGGCCTCGTAGCATATACAGACGTTGTTCCAAGGACGCCATTTTGTGACGTTCTTACCTAAAATCGTCGAGAATTACATATATAAGTGATTGAAAATAATCACTTTCACAGTCAGTATATGCGGTAAAAATAAATTAGGAGTTCCGGGATTACGTAATATACGAACGTCTATTTATTTTCCAAGTTCGACATACCCGGAGACAAATGTTTCTACACTTGGCAAATAGGTAGCGCTATTATCGTGCTCACTTGCGAAACGCACGTTTTACGACATGCAGTAACGCATTGTTAAAGCAAATTATGCGCCAAGTTAATTGTTTTAAGTACGTATAGGGTTAACGTAATAAAGAAAAATATCACGCTATTATTTATAGGGTTCGTGTAAAAAAGTAAACTCATTCGGCACGAGACGAGAGATATATAAGACGTCGTGAAACAGCCTAGAAGGAGGCTGTACTATAGTTAAATGAGCATATGCGCATGCGCTGGAACTTTGCGTCTATAGTACGACCTCAATATAGATCCTAATACGTCGTAGTTGGAGACAGGCCAGCCGGCTTGGCACAGGCGGCGGCGGCGCCGCCGCCACGCGGTTTTCAAACTGTCACTGCCACATTTTTTAACGGATTTTCTCTATTTTTGTTTTATTTTTAATATTGTGACTTACCAAGTAATACCTGCAACTCTACAATTCATATTTCAATGCCGTGAATTAGATACAGTATGTTTTATTCATTGTCAATGTAATTCCTTACTTTTTTTTTGTCATATAATTTTGTTATTTTTTGAGGGTTCCTGAGATTGTATTCGTAGAATCGCAACCTTCGTTAAATCCAGGGTTCGTAAAATCGAGGGTCTAGTGTATATGTTTATTAGGCGTAACGTTCAAGAATTTTATTTATTTCATGATCTCCATTAGCTTTTTGTTACAATTGTCACGCACATCACTGAAAAACTAACAGCACTGCCAGCTCACTTGTGATTGGCTGAAACTAACAATGCTGCACCAATAAGATCTCATGATATGACTAACAAAAGACACGCAGCTGTTCCATATCACCCACGTTATCAAGTATTCAAAGCGGCAATAACTTTTTTTAGTAAGAGTAGAGTTTACAGTAAAACTCTTAAGACGTTTTTCAAAGGACTGGATGCTAAAAACTTCTTATCAGGGAAAACTTCTTAGGGGGGAAGAGGTTTATACCAGAAATACAGACCCTAAGAATCAACAAAAAAAATTATAAATTAAAGTCTATTCCATAACAAGTGCAATTTGTAGTAATAATTCCATTTAGTGTAGATGGCGCAATTCCCAATTTCTTCGCCATGGCCTTTATAACAGACGCTCGTCTCAACCGATATTGCCGCTATCGAATTTACGAAGATAGCGATTTTACGAATGCGATGAGAGGAACCGTGAGTATTCGCAAAATCGGGGGTCTAGTGTAGTAGACTTTATACAAATTGGTATAACTTTAAGGGAAGTGGTAGTCTTTAGCAGTCAGACACAGTGGCACCGATGATGGGCGCAGCTTTCTTGGAATCCATGCCCTATAAGGCCATGTTGTGGTGATTGGCTACCAGCCAGTTGAACTGGTGCTTTGCCCTCAGTTGTACTGAGGTGCCCTTTAACTGCTTGTGAATCCAAATGGTTGGTTTCGTCATGTTATGCAATGGGACTCTGTTCGGAAGCGTGCGGGATTGCTTCGCCGCTCGTCGGAACTCTTCGGCTATCTTTGGCTCCCTCCCCTCCCCTCTTCCCTGTTGCCTAGGCCGGCCGGCTAGCTCTCGAGGTCAGTTGGATCCTGGTCGCCCTTCTGTGCTTCACTTTTCCGTTCGCGCTCGTCGGGGCCTCGTCGGCTGTTCTTCGATACGTTGGTGAGTTAGTTTTCTTTGTTCATGTTCATTGAAGTTTGTGCCTGGGCCTTCTGCCCTGTCTTTTCAGCTGCGTGATTTCTCTGTCGCGAGTATAGTAAGTGTATCGGGAGCCGACGGGGCGTCGACGGGTTGCTTTTCCTGTTTGACTGTGCGAGCTTTAACCCTTTTGATTGCCGCTTTAGTTTGTTTCTAATGAACTTAATGGCCCTTCTGGCATCTTTGATATCAATTATTTGTAACTTAAAAACAAATGTACAGAACCCTGAGGTAAATAAACACTGTTGTGTATTGCTTGACTTTTTTGTTTGTATTTATCAAATTCTAGTATTTTCCGTCACTCGGGATATTCAAACCCGTTGTTAGGTGTGCCTTGACGGTACACAGTGATGAAATGTTGAGGGTGTTTGTGACGTCGGCAAAACTAGTGCAAGGGCGTGCAGAACTATTTTCTGCATCCGCAGTAACTTCCTATCAGTCTTTAAGTAAAAGAAAACCCCAATTAACATGTCAATCATATTAATAAATCTAATATAAGCTCAGTGCAAAGGAGTATAAAAATGAATTGCAACAAAAGTATTTAACTGTATAATTATCACTTTGACAAAGAGTTATCAATTGGCGCATGAATATGTAAGGGTGGCTGAATCAAGGCAATCAGCGGACGTGGATGGAGAGCTGTCGGGTCGGAATCGCGAGGCGAGACAGACGTGTGCTAGGCTGAGGGCCGAGAGAATTCTATTTGAAATCGGGAGGCGATACAGAGGTGTGCGAGGCCCGGGGCCGAGAGAGTTGCTGGTGTGGGGTCGAGGCAAGCGTGGCCGCCCTCGCCGAGTTTAAGGCAGTTTGCTAACTTTTCTTAAAAGACTTTATAAGTGGTGAAGGAAGCGGCCAAGTAGCTGCAGGGTTTCTATTTTGTTCTAGTTGAAACTAAGGACCGTCATATGTATTCTTTTGTGTAATTAATGCACGTCACGTCTGCCGTTGTAGTCTTTTCGGCGCGAACCTCCAACCAGGCCTAAAGTGAACCTTGCATCAGACATTTTGATCCCGAGGGATACAACAATGTAAATTTTTGTAAGAAATTGATTTTGGACAAGCTATATTAATTAAACTTCAAGTGATTTACTCGAGAATCTGGCTTTTAATTGTATCTTCCTTTTTGAGACTCTCGACTGAAGCTACCCGGCAAACTTTTATGTAAAGACGCATTACAATGCCATGACTACATTTAAAAAACAAAATAATAAAATTTTAAAATAATATAGTAAAAAAAAAAAAAAAAAAAAACCAAACAATTTTGGGGTATCATATCTCAGCAACATAATGTCAATGAATTCTAAACACAATAAAAAAGTTTCACAATTTACTTTAATGTATACGTTGTGGCGGTCCCTTGCTATTTGATCGTTCCTGTACTCATTGGGATGTGCTGACAAATAGAGAAAAAACAAAATTAGGAGCAGTATTACCGCAGCATCACGTGCGGTAGAGCAGAGTTGTAATCTCGGGTTCAAGTTCATGGTGTTCGAAGTATGCGGGATTTACTGAAGTGAAAACAAATTTAAAGCGTTCCTTTGAATGAATGGCTTTACTTAAGCACTTTACACTTTACATTTTTGTTCATCTGCATAAAAAAAAATAGGCCTCCACCGGTGGGTTACGCAAACATGAGTACACGCAAAGCAAAAGAAAAACAAAGCTTAGTGCGAACTAGTTGGCCAGGCCTGGCCAACACAAAGGAGTTCCGCTGTTAGCGCGCACCATGCCCGATTGTGCCCTCCATCATGAACAAATAAAATTAAGCCACTGGTAGTGGTCAAACTTTGATAGCCTTTACATTACATTACTTGCGCCATGGGAAGTCAACTGAAACCTGGCCAGCTGGTCAAGTGCCTTGGTCCGCATTTCAGCGAGCGCGAGCTTACACGTCTTACCAAGTGTGCTGATCGGAAACGACTGGGGCGAGAGCTTCGGTAAGTGCGCCCATGCGCACCACTGAAACTAGCGCCGCACTGCGGCCACTGCGAGGAACTCCTCTGATTATTACAATAACTTACAAATTAAACTTACAAATTATATGTAAAAGTGAATTTGAAACATGGTGTACATACACGCAAAATGTGTACATACATTAATTAAAATTACTCAAAATTACAACAATTTAGCAGAAATCTGTCAAACACTGTTATCGAGCCACTGCTCATTCCAGGGCCGCCAGAAATGACATACTAACCAGAACGTTCCAGACCGATGTCGGTCCAGCGCATTCCTGAGCGGCGCCATCATGTCTGGGTCCAGGCGCCTAGCCTGGGCCAGAACTTATGCTAAACGTAATTTTTACAGATACAAACCAAAGCGTCATAGTGACACAAAAAAGTTACTTAGACAAAACGTTACAAATTAAATCCTGATTAGAATGATGTCAAACAAGGCATACTTACGATAGAGCAATTAAACTATTAATAAAAAAAAACTAACTAGTCACAAAATTAATTATGCACGTACTGTTAACCCTAAGTAACCCACCGCAACGGTCGCCAACATCGTATAATCACCATCAAAATACAATATTTGGTTACAGAACTGACAATGAAAATAAAAGCTGGAGGCAGCTATTAGGAAATATTTAACTGCTGGGCGCAGCGTTCATTGATGAGCGGTCTTAAATGACATCGCAGAGTCACAGTCCCTATTTCAAATCTTGAAGTGTAGAATAATATCAGATACCAAACAAAAATAAATTTATGTGACAATAATTTAGATTTTGATGAGAACTGATGCACTTCTGCACTGCACATGCTACAAAGAGGGGGCCCCCAAAAAGCCTAGACTGGGAAGTCAGCTATACCTACACACATTTTTTCTTAATTGACATGGTAGCTCTTCCTACCCTAAACTTGATATAATAGGCCTCACTAAGACAGAGGTTTGTGGGCTAGCTTAGTTGGGTGCTGTTTAAAACACATGTTAAGCACACAACAAAATGTGAGCAAAATAAATTGAGTTATACACAATTTAAAGTAAATGCATGAGGAAAATAAAAAACCTAGTGCATCAAAAAGGCCAGGTACTTCACAATGTTAACATTTGCAGACGAATGACGATGCCATGCTGATTACGCATCTGCTTATGTGGAACTAATGCACACGTTAAAACAATGGCACAGTATACGCACCTTAAAACATCACCTATCCTAAAATATTTTCATATAAGAAAAAAATTCTTTGTGTACGAACAAAAAATAATTCTCATCTGAATGCTAATTTATATAACACTATCTTGCGAGCATAACATGGCGGCGTTGGGCATTGGTCTCTAGGGTAGTGACAAATGTCACACAATTTTCTTTGTGTGTACACGCGTCGATATAGTAGACTCATCACACAGTATAAATTACCGCTTATCGCTGTGATGCCTGATCCGTCAGGATTATCGTTTCCAAGTTTCACGTCAAGAGCGCACCACCAGATGTAGGGGACGCCGCGTACAATCTATTCTTTCTCGCAACTCTCAATGCTCACTTCCGAGGTAAATGTTGTGAGGGCGCCATGAGTTGTTTACGTGACGAATTCCGCATATGTACTGCCGCTTTTCTGTTATAGCGTACGCAACCATGACAATGCTCTCGTATTAAACGACACGTTATACAAGTGCTTCGTAACCCTATTTCAGCATAACAACGGGCAACAAAGTAAACAACAGGCAGACGCCAATGAGAAGAGAATGATAGGCCTAGGCACCAGCAGTTCCACCTACATCACCTTCACCCGACTCTTAAATCGTTTCCAAACGTTTCAATGCATACGTCCTTAATTGCAAGAAACGTCTGTCGATTATTAATAATAATAATACCCGTAAACTCCCTTAACATTACAGCGTTTTCTAGCACCATACAGATTTTACGCTTGTAAAGTAACGTAATAAATGCACTGGCACTGCCAAGTAAAGTGAACAGCCAGATTATTTGAACAGCCTGTGACGTGCTGTTCAGGTTCAATGACATGGCTGGTATAATACGGGGGTACTGGCAGTTGTTAGAATAGCGACACTGGATTAATAGGAGTGCAAGCACGTGAGTGGTTGAACATACACAGAATTCATGCGGCGTGTGGTTTAGGTTTCGTCACAACTAACTTTGAGTATTGTGCGGCTCGGTTTTCGTTATCACAGATGATTTATAAATTGTTTGCGACGTCTTTTTGAGCAATCTGTATCGGAAAATTATATAATTCAAGTCTATTTTAAACAGATGTCCATTAGTTTCGAACGTTATATGCGGGTTATCTATCTTCAACAAAAACATTTTAAGAGGGATTTATTTATATAGAGCTATACGGATGCGATATAGGGAATTAAAATTATGAACCTTTCAGACGGGAAAACGTATTATGCGGGAACGTCTTAAGCAAGTTTCACTATACACTCTTCCCTCGCTTATCCGAACTAGTCGGAGGACGAACCGGTTCGGTTTTCTGAATTGTTCGGATAAAACATAATTTTTTTTTGTTTGTAAACAAATTAGGTATACCACTATTTGTATTTAAGTACCGAAAGTACTATAAAAACATGGTGTACATATACATAAACTGTTAATTGAATTTCATTTTACACTATATGTACTTAGTACTAAAAAATTTGACATAGTACAATATTTAAACATACCCAAGGAACTCGGCGCAGCGTGCGCTAAAGCCATCTGGCAACGCTGTTTCCTGCCTGCCCGGTGCTCCGCTGCCAGCTGCTCAAGCGCCCCTGCATTCCTTTGTTCCCCTCTCTCGCCTAGCCCACCCTTGAAATGTAGGTCACTGACACACAACAGATACGACTGTCACGTCGCGCACGAATGTTACCATCCTTGATGTTTATCATCCCTTAGTGAAAAACACTATAACGTGACGTACGATTTCATCATGAAATGTATTTAAATGTGCACATATGTACATAGTTACCCTAACAACACAACACAAAATAAATACGTAATGATTTTACACTGCAGGAAACGGCATGTAAAAAAACTGGTTCCTGTTAACCAGATATTAATCACTGTCACTTAAGTCTGAATATGTGGTGTGAAGTGCCTGCGTACCGCTTGTGCCGGCTGTTGCATCATTCTCTTCAGTGCGCGTCGTCGTAGAGGCGGGTATTTTTGTAAACATATCCGTCAGGCGTTGTTGTTTTAATTTCGGCTTCTCACTAATCAACTGCTTTTGTATCACGTACAAAGACA
>PNEQ01050024.1:0-18146 GCA_003012365.1 Medauroidea extradentata
TGACACAAATAGAGGTCCTGTGGAATTGGCGAATGCGCACAGGGAGAGATGGATGACTGTTGAAATGAAATGAGGTCAAGGATTAATGGAGCACTCACTCACCTATCAGTTGTTGTAGACCTTCGATCTCTAGAAGTTCAATGCTAGTACTGCCCTTGTGTTGTTTATGTATTGAAGCACACTTAAAATCACACTGGCGGAGCTCTGACTTGTGTTCCAGAACTACCTTTGTTCTACTACTTAGTCGCGAGTCCGACCGACGCGACGACGCCATGACAATATTACCGGAATGCATCCGGCCCGGAGGACCAATGATTACGCCGACGTGCGTTTATTTTGATTTTGAACTACATGCATATATACATCACTCCAACAAACAATCTCACTGCAAGCGTCCGATCACGAGTCCTCATGCTGACTGACTGCCGTGTCCCGTCCAGCAAACCTGCTACCAGCCCGCCTGCTGGTCCCAACCCCCATCCGCCCGTGTCCTCACGGTCATTGTTCGCCTCCCTTCACATTCCTAAGCCATTGTCCATAGGCGTGCCTTGCCTCGGGGGTAAGGGGGGTTGAGCCGGAGCCGGTGTTTGCCCTGTCGTGCTCCACAGCATATCTTCACTCAAACAGCCTCAACAACTAGCACAGTTAATTTTTTGACTCTCCGTTTTTTATCTCTATTTAATAGAGAAAGAATAATTAAAATTGTAGTTTCAATCGATTAACAATGTTTTTATTGAATAAAAATTTTACTAGATTTTTTTTAAATATAAACCAATCCAAAAATTTATACATAATTTTTGTAATTTAAAAAAAAATTTCTTAAATACATATATTATTTTAAATTTCAATATTCTTTATCAGTTTATCAAATTCTTTTCTACGTTTTCAAAATCTTTACCAATTTCTTCCAAGTCATATTTTTATTGAAATGTTGTTCTCAAATTGTTAACTTTAAAGATTGTAAGTAAACAATGTAAAATATAACTTTTCTAAAAAGAAATCAGTTATTTCATTTATATTAAAAGGTTGATCAAAATCACAATTTGTGTTCATTTATTTTGTCGCACTACAAGGAATGATATAATTTTGAATGGTAATCATTTTTATTTAAGTATTAAAAATTATATAATCATTTTATAATTTTTTGCCAGTATTAAAAAATTTTTAATATTTATCTGATGCACCAATCTCTACAAGACAAATTATCATTTTGACATGGTTTACAATTATTTAAAATAACAATTAAAAAACTTTATTTACACCATTCAATTAAATTTTGTACGGTTGAACCTCAAACGAATCAAAATAATAAACAGATGAGAAAAAAATTTATGTAACAAAATCAGTGTGTCCCATTTTCGTCATTCTCATTTTGTAAATTAAATAATCTTAAATATTTTAATTTAATTTTCATATTTATAATTTATTCGTAACACATATCTTTACAACTAACACCAGCAAATTGAAAATAAATTTGAAATATGTATTGTATTTTTCTATATCTAGATTAGAAAGCTACTCCATTGTGAGTAATTTACTTTTAACTAAAAAGCAAATAACAAATTATCAGAAAACTGGTACATTATGCTTAACACCAAATGTCTTTAAAAATTCTTACGTTCAAATGAACGTTAGTAAAATTAAAACTAGGCAATTACAAAATTGTGAAATTAGTGAATTTGAAATACATTCTAAAAACGGAGGATTTATACAGTTTAGTTTAATTGGACCCCTTATTTGAGCAGGTGTCATTGCTGTATCTGCTATAACTAAGGCTGTTCATAGTAAAAAGACAAATGAACAGTTAGTTGCCCAAAGAATTAGACAAAATGATATTTTAGAAAAACAATGTAAAGAAGGAGAACCAATTGAGGTAAATACATTAGTAGCCGGAGCCAAAGAATTAACAGGAGGTTCAATTAAATCAAAGAAAAAAGGAAAAGCAATATCACAAAAATTTGTTTTATAAAAAACGGAGGATCTATTGCAATAAACCCTGTAAAAAAACGACGGAGAAAAATTTGAAAAATTAGTTAAAAAGTCTTGCAATATTTAAATTTAATTATTTGAAAATGTTTAACTATTTTAAATATTTATTTAAAATTTGGATTAAAAATAATTATGATAACAAAATGGGCAGCGATATAGTTGATTGGATAGATAAATTACATTTACAATTTAATTATCGTGGATATAATTACACCGGGCCTGGCACTAATTTATCATTAAATATTGAAATAGGAAAAATTCCAGTAAATAAAGCTGACAAAGCAGCATTATTTCACGATATTGATAGTCATGAAAATAAAATATTGAAGATAGACACAAAGCTGATGAAGTATTACAAAATAAAACTAATCAAGTGTTAAAAACGAGTAATAATTTAAAAGGAAAAGTAAATCTGGTAGGTTACAACTGTAATTAATGTTAAACAATATCTTGGTTTAGGCATTGAGAAAAATATAAATAATTCGTGTAAAAAAAGGAATTTAAAGTAAAAAAAAACTTGTTGAAATTTATTTTCAGTAAACTTAAACAAAATTAAATTTTAATTTTAATCTGTTGTTTATATTGAATGAATTACGGGATAAATACACTTTTAAAATGTTAATAAAATCTGAAGATACCAGAGATTATAATTTATAGTAATGAACAGAACAAAAATATTAAAAAAATAATGAAAAATAATTCAACATTTGACACAGTCTAAATAATTGTTATTTTGGTAATTTTAAATACCTAACATCTGATCGGGATCCGTTCAACACCCATTCAACGCCCGTTCAAATGAATCAAACGATCGTTCAAACGTCTCAACACCCGTTCAAAATCCATTAAAACGCCTAAAACACCCGTACAACACCAGTTAAACTCCTAAAACACATGTTGAAACACCTAAAACACCCACTCTACAATAAAAAAAATATATTTAAAAATGCTACAAACCGTAAATTATATCGTATATGTTTCGATTTAAATTATACCATTAACAAAATGAAAATTGTTAAAATAAATGGAAAAAGAAGAATTACAAATTGTTATGATCAAATATGATTTTGTTAATAATAGTGTAAAAACATTTAGAGGTAAATATTGTTCAGATTCGTTTGTACGTAAATGTTTAAAACAATGGCATATTCCTAACAATGAAAAAAAGTGTTTTAATTCCTCATAACGGATTAGGTTATTCTTATAAAAAATAGTCAAGCTAAAGAAAATTAAAAACAACGATAGTCCAAATTTTAAATATTTCATAAACTATTATAATTTTTAAGTTTCCCAAAATCGCAAAATAAACTAAAATATTGAATATGTTCAAATCTTTGTATTAATTCCGAAGGATATAAAATATTACCTAATGATTCAGAACAAGTAGTATTTGCACCTTCTAACTAAGGTGTAAAAATAGTTAGATAATTACAATATCTTCTACAAATGAAGTCAATTTTAGTATATCTTTGTATTAAAAAGAAAATTAGTCTTGGTCTGCTGGCTGAAAATAAAGGAATTAATGTTGCTGTATTTATTTTATTTATAGCACCCAGTACATCATCAATAATAATAATTTCTTTACATTCAGAATTATTCAAATAATTTAAGTATTCGTCGTTAAAAAAAGAAATTAAATTCGAAAAGATTAGCTAAATGACAAGTACTTTATTTTTTTATTTGTATATTCTATAAATTTTTGATACAATTCTTGTTCAACAGTTTTAATATAAATTTGTAATCTAATTTTTGTTTCCTAATTTTTTAAAATTTCAAAAACTTTTAGCAATAAATTTAATATCAGATTAGTTTTCCCGTAGCCGTAAAACCCATTAACAATACGTCTAAAAACACCCGGTGAATAAACAATTTTACGAGCTTCTTCTTTAATTTTATTTATTTTAATTGAGATTCAGACCATCAAGAGAGTTAAAAAATATTCCATTTATTCATTCGAAATATAATTGTTCATATAAAAATTTTCTTTAATTGTATTATTGTCGGGTGAAAATTTTAATTTTAATTTTAAACTATAATGACAGTTTCATTAATATTAGGTAAAATTAAATAATAAACAGATTCTTTAATAAATCCTTTATAAGTTAAAACTGTCATATTTTTTTGTGTTTCTCAGTTGAAATAAAACCGTAGGCCTAATCAACAAAACGTAAATATAATTCGTTAAAATGTTCTAATTCGGATTCATCGTCACAATCAATTTTTGGAATATTTTCGTTATTAATAATTAACTGAATTAAACAAACCACATAAAAATATTTTGTTATTATAATTAAAAAATACAATAAAATTTAAGGGTCTATCTATAGTAGATAGGGTTGTGCGATATTGCGATATATCGCACGCGATGCGATATATTTTCAAAAAATCGCGCTCGATATTTTTGTTGCGATATATCGCAAGTGCGATATTTTGCGATATATCGCAGCGCGATATTTTGCGATTTTTATCGCAGCGCGATATTTTGTGATTTTTATCGCAGGGCGATATTTGCGATTTTTATCGCAGCACGATATTTGCGTTTTTATCGCAGCGCGATATTTTGCGATTTTTATCGCAGCGCGATTTTTGCTATTTTTATCGCAGCGCGATCTTTTGCGATTTTTATTGCAGTGTTATTTTCGTGATTTACATCGCTGCACATTTTTCTTGCTATTTTAATCGTATATTGATATTTTTGGCGGTGACATTATAGCCTCTATTATAAGGGTAGTCTTTCTATTTTAACTCAACTTTAAGGTTTAAACGTTTTAGCTCAGGATAGACAAATCTAGTTGAGGAAGTTGAGATGTAATATGTAGTCGTACATCAAGATTACACCAGTCGACGTAAGTCACAGTATATACATTTTTAATTTGAGAAAAACAAGACAAGACATTACAATTTTTTTCTTGAACTGAGTAACTTAGAAGAAACTAACACAACCAGCTTAATACCTTACTTCGCAGACAGTAAGTTCTTATATACATTAGCGAGCGACATGACCATGACATTAGGTGTGTTGATATTGTCCGAATGGATTTACAAACATGGCTGCAAAGTAGAAATAGACACAACATAAACATTAACAAAAATGAGGCAGTATTATGGAAATTTTATGGAAACCATTTTGTAAGCAGTTACCCTTTCTTTGTACGCAATAAATTTTGAAATAAGCACAGCTAGGGCGTTTTTCGTTGCAATAAGCCTTAGCGTATTTGTACATTTGTGCCATTAAAGCGGCAGCCTAACTCACGCTTCAAAAGAGTTGCAGTGCGTTCGTAAAAAGATTTTTTTCTACGAAACTATTCCTCGTGTGTCCATTGTTCCAACGTACAAAAATAAAAAAATTTCACACAAGGTCGGTACGTTATTGTGACGACACAATGCTCATTAAACACACAGATTCTAAGCCCTCAAACACGGCTAAAATAGACCTTTTCAGACAGCCGTACTTCAAAATGTAGCCTACTATTCGGATGTATACTCAGATTGCGATGTGCACTGAACTTTGCTACAGATTTTATTTTACACCAATAAAATGATATGGCCACCGCTTAATGTCCCATAGTAAAAACAGTTCGGCGGGAACCTTGCACGCTAGTTCTGCGCTTGGTTCGTTGAGGTGATGCGACATTTGATGCGCGTTTCAAGGTCACCCTTATGTCTGTCATTTCTGAGCTTCTGACGCGCAGGTAGGCAGTTAGTTTGACCTGGCGCATGAGCTTCTCTGTAGCGTGGTACGAAAAGTGGTTTTTATGCATAACTAAGGACCCGTGTTTTTCGCGAAAATAATTTTGTCCCAGTTTTTTTAAAGCCTTTCGTACACATATGTAATTGTGCTTCATGGTTATAGGCAGCGTGTCTATGTGAAGAGCCGTATCTGTATCTCATTAGACTGAGCCAATTACAATAACGTTCCTGCAACACCACACGTCTGTCTGTTGCAGGTAGAATCCCTAGGCTTGTGCGAGTTAAAATATCCATTCACTGACCACGAAGCAGAACTGCAGATGTGCAGGTAAGACACCGATACAAAGTGGGTTAAAATTCTTTACGCGAAAATAGGGGTCTGTATGTATGACTATTTAAAGAGGTTCTACTGCCTTTTGTATGCGAAAAAAAGGCAGACTTCAATCTGTCTGTTGTTTTAAAAATACCGCCCGCTTATGAAACACGATTTCCAGCTCCTCAAAAGTTTTTTTTTATTTTACATTTCTGTAGCTGGAAAAATGCCAGCCACAATCGTAAAACAAAACGATAGCTACCTGCGTCTGAGTTAAACACATGATTTTCACAGATTAAATAAGGTCACCGCTTAAAATTCCGTTGAAAAACACTTTCTACGAAAACACTGGACGCTAGTTTAGTACTTTGCGCTTAGAGGCGAAGCGACGTTCAACGCACGCATCGGAGTCGACTTATCGCCTCCCCATTTCCGTGACTCAAACGAAAATAAAAACTAAGGTCCAAACAACTCTTAATGGACCCAATATTATCAAACTCAGTACTCTTGGTGGCATGGTCAACGTGTGTAATATTTATTATTTATTATTTAAGTGTCAATATATTTATTGTATAAGTTTATGTAATGATGGGTGCTGTCGTCAGTTGCTTCATGCAAGTGTTGTGTAATTTTATGATAAAGTGCAGGTAACATAATACTGTAAAAACTGCTGGGCAGTTAGTGGACAGTTATGTTTTGTTACAAGTATGGCAGGCGGCATTAACTGCCAGCTGGCGTATCTAGACGCTGAAAGGAAATGCAGATATGAAGATAATGACAGCTCAGTTACTTGTTCTGTGTCTTCAAAACAAGATTTTCGTACTGGAAACATAAAAGTTGGGTAGCTTCTCACACTCAGTAATCCATTTCTTCTTCTTTGAAGACGGCATTGTCTTTATCTATTACACAGTAATACCTTCATTTCGTGTAAGATATACAGTACAATTATTATTGGTATTTACTAAAATATGCCTATTTTTTTAATAATCAGCAACATATTCAAGTACTATAATTGCGTAATACTTGTACTCATTTAAGAATGAATCAAGAGTATCATGTTTGTAGTCCACTAGTGTGTGTCGAATGCCTCCTTTTTAACTTTTAGTTTTGTGAATTTTTGCATTGAAATATTGCTGAAAAAGTTACCACAATAGGATGTGAGTTTCGTTGTAAATATTGCTTTATAATTATTAGTGATAATTTTATAAGAGTTTTATGTAGTGGTTAGTGATAACATGTAGTAATTATACTTCGAATCTATAGTACGTAATGCGATAATGTTCGTCGAAAGGTCATAATTTTGCGGAGGAAGACTAGTTGTGAGGAACACCCGACCCACCAGAGCGGGAGATGAAGAGGGAATCCAAGGGGCCTTTCCCTTTACGAGCAAATTTGGGGTTTCAAGGAAAAAAATTGTGCTTTTTAAGCATTTTTCATACCTAAAGATCCTATCTATATAGCTGGTTGAAATTGTGATTGTTTCATATAAAATGGTGTCCGTGAACATTATTACAAACACACAGTTATATTACCTGCTGGAAACTTGTCCCCACCGCATATCAGTATTTAAATACCAGGAGATACCTGAATATTTCATGATGCAGTTTTAAAATTATTTTGTACCTGTATACAAACGTAAATTACTAATGAAATAATTTAAATGACTTAAATCACTTTCATTACTGCAGAATTTTTGTAACTTGTTACAATGATAAACAACACAGTCAGTTGGCTATTTTATTACACACATTCGCTAAAATATTGATGATGTTTACAATAGTTTTTAATACGCTTTATGCGTTTTACTTGTTGTAGTTTTTGTTAATTCATTAATGTAAAAATGATTTAATCTTACAATTTTTCAATATGCCATTAATTACTACATCAAACGTTGTTCACTTATTTCTTTTGGATATTTTATTTACGGAAATTTTCAGAAATAATTGTGCGGTTCGTATAAATTTTCAAAACAAGTGAACTGAAAAAATCATTCTGGCTTTACCGTTCTCTTCTTCACTATTTGAATGTTGAGGCTTCATCTTTTTTGTACGGGATGAAGCGCACACACGGAAAAACATTTTCGCAAGGGACCCAGATCTCAACAGTTAGTTACATAACGTTTTTATAAGCTTTATTACAAGGTAAAATATACTTGACATCAAGCTACAGTAACCATGCATTTTAATACGTAAATAAAAAATTTTAGGCGATGCGAACGTTACAATTAACACCGATCCCCCACTCAATAAAGCGGGGGAGGGTCTTACTGACTCAAGGAAAGCTGTCTCTACGAGTGAGGCAATCTGTGACTACACAAATGAGAAAGGCGTTGAATGTTTATGTGAACCAACATACTTCATTTTAATTTGGTATTGTACGGGACTCAGGTCTGGGACCCTGGGAACGTGGTGTTGTATGGAAGCAGGTTTTGTTGGAATAGGGATGTTGTCGGCAAGAAATGTTCCCAGCTAGATCTTCCAACACATTGCCAGTAACAGACCTCGCCCTGACATTTAGGCCTGCTTATAAACAACATGACCTTCCCAAGTCAGGGTCCCAGAGCTGAATTCCACACAATATTGTTATAGTTTGTGTATTTAATTTGATCCCTATAAGAAATATTATTTAACTGAACACATATTTTATGTTACACTAAAACAAGCACGCACATTATGGAAGGGAAATGCCACCCCCCTCCTAATAGAGACTCACCTGGTGCGATGCATTGGATACGTACATCAGGGCAATTTTTTTTTTGCGATATTTATCACAATGTGATTTCTAAAGAACCGCGATATTTTCGTAGCGCGATATTTATCACATAACGTGATATATCGCGATTTTATCGCAGTGCGATATTTATCGCATCGCGATTTTATCACAGTGCGATATTTATCGCATAGCGCGATACATCGCGATTTTATCGCAGCGCGATATTTATCGCAGCGCGATATTTATCGCATAGTGCGATATATCGCGATTTTATCGCAGCGCGATATATCGCGCGTATCGCGATCCTTTTGAAATATCGCATCGCGATACGAAAATTCAAAATATCGTACACCCCTAATAGTAGAATGACAATTTAAATCACCTCTTCTTGCAGAAATCACTTGTTGGATTGGCAAAAGCTTTATATTTAATTATTTCTGAATCTGAATTAAGTTCATTAACACACAAAAATTGTAAAATTTTAAGAACTACGGATGTAATAGAATAATCAATACGCAAACTTTCATTAAGGGCAGTAAAAACAAAAGTACTATTTTTTTAAATACGGAAATTTAATTCTTTCTGACCGGCGCCATCATAATTTATGCCTTTAAATTAAGAAAATTAAAATCTTAACGGAATATTAAAAAATAAATCCCCTGTCGATTCGAGTGTCAAACAAGGAATATTTTTTAATTAATTAATTTTATCTCTCGGGTCGTTTGAAAATGGATAATGGCTCCTTATATAATCGAAAATATGATTTTGTTCAGCAAATTTTTGTTTATTTCATAAAATCAAACATTCTTAAAAAATATCGTAAATAATTTTTTTTGAATGTTTGAATAGGATTGTTGCAACAGAGGCTTTTTTCCTAATATGACAATTCATTTTTAATACCAAACCTAATTCAAATAATTGACTGGACCTTTATGTTTGAAATAAAATTTAACGATTCCAGTTTTAATTGATAAATTTATATGAATTGTTAGTTCTACAAAATAATAATTTATTTAATTAAATAAAATTTTATAATAAATGTATTTAAATAATACTGCACATTTTAATTATTTTTCACAATATAATCAAATTTTAAAATTTTATTTTACCTTGGCCGGGAAACCGAATAATGACTCAAGCAGTGGCACTGAAATAATTTTTATTTGATAATTTTATTGAAAATATTGAGGATTATTTTATTATTCAGATGCAAGAAATTAAACAAACTAAAAAAAGAAAAAAATTTAGGAAGAAGTACAGAAACAGAAAAAGTAATATGGGAAATTAACTTAAATGAAGGAAATTATGAATCGGATGACGTTTTGGGACTAATTAAGATTTGTTTATCTAAAAATGAAAAAAACTAAAAATGATGATACTAGTTTCTGTTTCAGCCGACACTAGGAAAAAATTACGTAATTAATAAAACAAAGTGTTATATTTATCTTGACATAATCAGTGATATTGTAAAATTGCAAATAATGATTTATTGTCAAACACGAGTGTTAAAGCGAATGGAATATTTGAAACTACTAAATCTCGTTGTTTTTATACTAGAGGTAATGGGATAACATCGATGTTTTTTTTTTTTTTTTTTCAAATATTGATGGGATTAATTATACAAGTGGAGAAATTATTCATATTCGCCTACTAAAAGTTAATTATGGAATGCCTAAAATATAAATCACAACAAAACCAAAATTTTATAATTTTCACTATTCGATGATTAGATATCTAGAAATTTAAAATACTAATGATTATGAAAAACAACTTAATATACAAAATATTCGATTATTATTATATTTTAAAACTTGTTCCAAGTTTAAGAATTATTAAATTTTAAGATGAGTTGTAGCTATACTCGCGATTTTACCTTAATTTTTTGTTTTCAAAATAATATAAATTTTGAAAACGCTAAACTCTAAGGTCGTGGGTTCGATTCTTCCCATAGTCATAAATATTCGTCAAATGAAAATAATTGCATGTAGATAATGCAATATTATAAATTATTAAGCATTTGGAAATAAAATCCATATCAAATCCAAATTACTGTTCCGGGAGTTAACCAAAGACCTGTATACATTTTTGAATCTCTAAGAACACGTGTGTAAAGATACAGTTACTGTAATTTCATTCTGTAATTACACGTACAAACATGTAAAATTACTAGCCATTTGCACGTTAAAATTCAAATTCATTTTACAGTATATGCATCTCTAATAAACGTTTGCCAAAACTGGCAGTTAGTGTAATATAATAGAGCGCCGTGAGATGTTACACAGTTACACAGGCATATGCAAGCCAGATTTTTAAAGGCGGTCGACAGAGGAGAATGCAAACTCTTAATTCCATTTCGGAATCGTTTTATGCAAAACAGGTTCTATTCCGAAACATCCGTCATCCGAACTTGGAACAACTATTTTATGCCGTTACAAAAAATTCTGCACTACTACTGGCAAATGCATATTAAAATATATTATCAACAGTTACTCACAAACTTCGTGAAAGCAAATAATGTTCGCTATATATATATATATATATATATATATATATATATATATATATATATATATATATATATATATATATATATATATACATTCGATTATACGTAAAGTAGACATTGGTTTTGTTTATAGCATTTAAAACACTAGTCTAAACGCGTTTTTTTATTTTTTCAAGTTATATCATGGCACTCTTCACAAATTAGTACATAAGGATTCAGTGTATTTAACGCAGCGGCAGGTTAAAAGAGACAGCATTACTGATTTAGGGAAACGAATCCAAATTTCACTAGCTAGGTGAAGAGAGTTAGGTACTTCAAGATGGCCATACAACTGCACAAAATATTTTCTTATCGTTTATTGCATATAAAAAAAGTTAGTACTTGGCATACAACATAGACTTTATACTTAAGTGTTCGCACGTACGTATGTTTTACGCATTTATGGTCACGTACTACTCCTATAAGTGTGTATAGACATATGTATGTCTGTGCCCTTTATGTGGAACATAATAGAGTTCTGCAAACATACTAACTTTCTCGTAAGCAAATTTGAAAGGACGGGGGATTTTAGTAATTTACTATGTATTTATTTCAGAATAAGCAATTTTTCGTCTTGTTCTGAAGAAAGTTGGTCTCAGTTGTGGTAGTTAAGTCATTGCGTAAATAAACAAAAAAAAAAAAACCATTTCCATTTGATTCACTTTTAAAACGACACCTGCAACTTTATTGTGGCACATCGAGATATTGTGTGAAATCGTTTCACCAAATTACTCATTGACTAGAACTAAACGTTTCGCGTTTTATATTACACTATTACACACTGTTACGCTGCCACTAATGTTTCTGGTGGATTTTGAAAAGCATGTTTATAACGTTTATCATATATTTCCCTTGGACATATTTGTAAGATACCGGTACCGGGAAAACATTACTCTGAGTTAATTCTTTCAGTTTGTGTAGCTGTTAAATATCGCGCCTGAACGCAAACTGTAGGTACAAAAATGAGCAGTTACTTTTTGAATTTACAGAATAAAGTTTTTTTTGTGTGATATTTTATTTCGATTTTCAATGATAAGTATAACTTGAAAATTTATTTATGGTGTTAAATTACATCTAGCAGTGTTAAAAGTTAAATAACAGACTGCAAGAAATTAATTCGAGCGATGTCAAAAGCTTGAGTAATAATTTCGCAAAACCCGATTGATGAAAATTAAGAGTTGATATTAAAGTAATAGCGGCACGGAACTTGTAACTTTGTCGTTGTATTGTTTTATTACAGTTAAAATTCATTTCAAAAATGCTTTCCGTCGTGATTCGAAAATTGCTGCACGTATTTAAAAAATCTAAGTCATTGTATACAATTTAACGATACATATAAAAAAGAATATTTGCATTTATGAACCACCGTGTTATAATGTATAACTAGAAAGGAACTAGACAAATGCAAGATTGTTTTAAACTGACCTTTTATATGCATTTTCCTGATTTACGATGGATATAAAGCCAACAAAGTCACTTTTCTTCTTGTTTTGTGCTTGGTCATGCTTATCTAAGCTTTGTAAATGCAACAATGGTGACGAAAGTGAACCAAACTAGTGCAACAGTGAAATTCAGTGCGAATAATTAGGTATTAAGTATCCCGAAAATTGTGTCATGGTAATATTTCACAAGTAGCTTTGATTTTCGTGTTTGAAACGTTGGCACGATAGTTCAATGTACACACTGGATAGTTAACGTAAACGCTATTGTTATAATTATATAAAATATGTAATTAATATATTTTCTCTTATTATTATTGTTGCAGCTATTATTCACCCATCATTCAGTGTCCTAAAATTGAAGTTGCCTGATAAAGGGAGCACACTTTCCAATGTGTGTACTGTGTACTTAGAATAACCAAGTAAATCTTATATACATAAACATTTATTTGGACACACGACATTGTGAGCGAATGTTAGCGTGCTGCAGAAACCTCCACAGAAAAAAAGAAAGAAATTCCAGTATTATCTGTTTTTAACAAGCATGTAATATACAGATAATGGGCAACATACATACAAATATAAATGAAAATTGTATACGTGCATACATTTGAAAAGACACGTATTTTTTATCGAAAAAAAAAAACGGTGCAAATTTAGCTACCTCTATTTACATGTAGCTGTTAACGTTACGATTATCATAAGACCGCGAAACGCTTTCTCACTGGCGTGACGTCACTGCATAGACACTGCTCGCGGCGACACATGGCGACGTATTCGCTGCTAATGTTAAGGACGTTACAAAAAATAAAAGTAAGTATATAAATAAAATAAAACCCTACTTAAAAAAATCTGCACTGAATTAAAAAATGCACTAAAATGTAAAAAAAATAATAACGTTATTTTTTGACTGCTAAGAATACAATACACTTATTAGGATAGTAATATATAATTGTTGGTACCAGCCAAGGTTAACAAAAGTGTAACGAATTACGTAGGTATACATATAATGTAGTGAAATGTAACGTTGACTGCAAGTAATCATTTCTTCATCGATAAAAAGACAGCAGCCACGCGGCGTGCGACTGCTCTTCCTCCTTGTTTGTCGAAGTAGCTGCTGGTCGCTTCAACTGGCAGATGACGACTTCTACTGGACCGTCTATTTAGGGTCGACGATATGCGACAAGGAGTCGATGACGTGAGGGCGGTGTTTCAGGCTGGGGTGAAAGGTACGGGAGGCCATAGTCTCCCGCCAAGGCGTTTATCGTAACAATAATACTTTATTCATGGCGTAGTTAAAGCGAAGTCACCTTGTCTTACACTGGACCTCTTCAGTCTTCAAAGTTATTCTTTGCATTTGATTTTAATGTGTATGGAATTAAAAACAAAAAAGGAAAGTAATAAACAAGAACAAGGAAACTTGTAATTTTCTGGATTTATTTAGTAAAGTTAAAATTAATGAAATATTTGGTAATTTAATATAACAACCAACGAATACCATATGAATTTATGTCTACTATTTACAATTATTTCATGTAATTTCAAACTTAAATCTGATGCAACATTGAAAATAAAACGCAAAAATGTACTGGCGATGTGTCACGAGAAAACTGAAAATAGTATGATAACTTATGTCGTAATTTAAACAACACAAGAGTAAAGACATCGCTAGAATAACAGGGTTCTATGAGAAGCTGAAAAAATAACAATCATATTGACTAAAGTTATAATGTGAGACTAAAAATCAGAATGTCCAAGATTTTGAGCACTACTTATAAAATGCACAATGAACAAACAAAACTGTATGAAAAAAACAACCTGAACTGTGATTCTTGCTTGACTGCCAGAGTTTTATTGCATGGCAGTGTCTTGTAGCGAATAAGTAAGCATGCTGGAGAGGCGTCTGTCTGGCCGCCACTCTATATTGCTGCGCAGATGACAGGTTATTGTTGACGTATTCTTGAAGACCGTGGACGATCTCATTCACTTGGTCTCTTGGCAGCTTCACTGTAAACTCAGCGTAGATTCCTGCAAGGTGCGTCACTGGGCGCACACAACTATGGACGCCCTAGAAGGCCCGCATTATAGTCGTCTGCACGCAGTTTCATTCTTGAAAGTAATCCAAGATACCATGACGTGAATGGGTGGCACTCACTGCTCGACTGGATTCGGCGACTGTGACAACGCCAGCGCTTACCCCACATCGGAAGAAAAATGTAGTAGAAGTTCTCTGCAAAGTAATTTTGTGGTAACCGCAAAAGTATTATTTGGTGACCACAAATGTTTAGTGGTTAAAACAAAATGGTTTTGTGGAGAGCACAAGAAGTTCTTTTCAGGGTAAATTCCTTTAAAATATTTTGCAGCTCCCACAAAATAGTTTTTTTTCTGTGTATCTCAGTCTATGAAAACTACGTCTAATGGCGGAGTCTTATACACCTTAGGTCACATGCAAGGTAGAAGGATGTCGCTGGCTTCGTGGGCCAAGAAGGGCTGTCTGGCGGCATAACTGCAATTGGGGCCATGTACTAATTCCGAAGAGAGCAAGAAAGATATAAGGACACAGAAGAATCAGGCTAATTAGTGTAAGGTACGGTACTGGAACAAGCTGTGTGACAGAGCGCGCAGGGATTAAACCACAATGATTAAGTTTAGGACATCGATAAAGTAGGATTTACTGTTAACAGTTATTGGTTTCCGAATTTGCAAGGAAAGATGTGTGCTCAGATGATACCAATTCTCATTGGCTGGCGGCTACAGCCAATGAGAATAGGGCGCTGCTCAGAGAGCTTTGTATCAGGAGCTTGAGCTGATACCAGTGGCCATCGCCTATACTCCGAGTGTCGGCAACAGGAAAAATTTTCAACTTTTCAGTCATGGCCAGAGGCCAGCCCAGGCTGGGTGACTCGTCTCTCCACCATCGCTGTCACCATTCTTCAATGTTGGCAAAAGTGATAATATTGACTAATGGAATGCTGATATGGTATGTAATATACATGCCACATGAACTAGTATGTATGTTTGATCTACTGCACAACCTGTAAATAAACATAAATGTTTATTTCTGAATATCGAAAACAATATAATAGCCTACCTGAGTGACGTCAACGGACTATAATAATATACATAAATTTCATTTTGTAATTTTCAAATGTTACAGAAGTGGAAGTGATACTTCAACATGGGCGTGATATTTGAAGTTTTCCTTCAAGTTGCAGTATTTCTTCAGAGTCACACATTACGACTCACTCTTCAAATTTTTACGTCTTTACTGCCGTTGTATTTTGTCAGACAGGAACTAACTTGGGAAAAATTTACGAGTCGCAGTCTGTCGAACACGACAGCCAAATATGCCATTTTGTTTGACAACACGTTGACGATAAATTCTTTTTATAAATTCCGCAAGTACTACCCTGCGCAAGAGAAAACAATGACTCAACACGGCCGACAAAGAGTTATATAAAGCCACAACATTAAGAAATACAGTTTCAGCCTCAGCAGTATTCTGGCCACGAGAAACAATCGTCTTTTGCTGATTGTCCCCTTCCTTACTGCATTGGTTTGTATCCGTACAATATTATAACAATTGTGTACTAAGAGTTCACCTAATCTCGTTGCAACAGTTCTGGGTCCTCACACGCCGATTAAATGTCGCAAAATAGGCGCAGCGCAAAATTAACACTTGCGTTGCATATGGTGGTGTTTAGCAGAATTCAAGAAGTCGCATGGTAGTACTAATGCGGCTATTAAAAGCTTCAGCGCAAGTCTGTTTGCTATATATGAACTAGTGCAATCTAAAAAACGGGTGGATGTGCGAGTTAATTCCAGCTATGACTAGAGATGCTCGCAAAGACCTGTTTTATGTGTTTTGCACCTGCGCTGCGTCGGTGTAAGTAGCAGGTAGTGATCTTTAGCCGGGGCCGTGGCGTGTATGCAATTTTAGTTCTAAACAACACTAACTCTTCAGCCCGTGCTGAAGAGGCTACTGTGGGTAGTGTGTGCGACAATATTCTATAGTTTGTACAACTGAAATTTGCCTGGTTTTTTACATTTATCTTTTGAGGTCAGTACCTGCTGACAGGATTGTCGATATCATTTTTTCAGAAAGCTAAAATGGTTACAATGGAACTTTTAAGCATATTTCTTAGAAATTAAGTGTCAACATTACAACATGTATTAATTTTACTTTATAGTTCACAACTCATGAATGTAATGTAAAGATGCCCGTTAAATGAATAAGTAATACTGCCTCCAGCACCATCTACAATGGCATGTATTGCAATGACACGCCAAACAAATACTTTTTACTGAATGAAGTCATTCGCTTGGTCCAGAATTTCACCAGCTATCAAATGGATATGGATTTGTGTCAGCTCCCATTCTTAAGCCGCACTTACTTAATTCCGAGAAAGGCAGTGCAGTCAGACTAGTTACGAAAAATGTCCTGCGTACACATGTTTCTTTTTTAAATTCAGTTGCGAATTTATTTTCCAGGCAATTGAAATGCAATATTTTTAAGGACAATTTAACAACTAAATATTGGCAGCTGGTTCTGCCGTTTCTGTTACAAGGAAAAAATAGCATTATAACATTTTGGCTTCTAAGAAAAAGATATTCAGCTTAAGGGCGCGTTCTACCGCAATTTTTATCATCATTATTTTATTTTGTATTTGTACCAGATATTTTTTTCTTGTTTTAGACACAAAATGTGACTAAATTTGGCTTTTATGATTTTTTTTTATCTCTCATAGTTTTCGCGTAATGGCTTATTAAAGTCATATTTTGCATGTTTCAGTTTTAACGACTACACTAAAACCAACTGATATACCAAACTAAAAAAATCACACTGGATAAAGACATTGCAGGCTACAATGACATGCTCGTAAAAATAAATAATAAGCATTATTTGTATTTTTAAAACAATTATTGAACTTTTTAAATTTTTATTTTAAGTTTCAGCAATTTTTTAAAATTCAAATAATTTTTATTCTTATATTTCATGAGCATGTCATTGTAGCCTGCAATGTCTTTATCCTCAGTGATTTTTTTGAGTTTGGTATATCAGTTGGTTTTAGTGTAGTCGTTAAAACTGAAACATGCAAAAATATGACTTTAACAAGCCATTACGTGAAAACTATGAGAGATAAAAAAAATTTCACAAGAGCCAAATTTAGTCACATTTTGTGTCTAAAATAAGAAAAAAAAATATCTGGTACATATAAAAAATAAAAAAGTGGTGATGAAAATTGCGGCAGACCGCGCCCTTAAGGGAAATGGTGCACGCTGAAAATCAGTCATGTGTGGGAATAAGCTGCAAACAGGCTTAAACCGTCCGCAAACGCGTACTTGTATGCTATCAGCGCGCAGTTAGATCGTATATAACGCAGGGAGCCGGATATCGCCAGTCAGATGGCCGCGAGCCTTCGTAGAGCTAGGGTGTGCTTCTCTCCGCTGTTTGCTA
>PNEQ01050027.1:0-69787 GCA_003012365.1 Medauroidea extradentata
CGCACACTTCAGCAGAGCACACATGAAGATGCCCTGGCCCAGCGGCGGATTTAGAACCGTATTTTTTTGGGTGGGGGGGGGGGGCTTTCGTGACTTTATGGAGTGTAAAAAATACCAGCCATCTCAAAAGTGTGGCTGTTTACTGTTACAGAACATTAAAAATAACGTACATACAAGAAGGATACATTAAATGTGCTTGGATCATCATAGAACAAAACTCCAATTTCCTTGAAGCGACTGGACATACTTGGCTACACAATGTTGAACACATTTTGGGGGGGGGGGGGGGGCCTTCAACCTGGTAGTCCCCCTTATATCCGTCACTGCCCTGGATTGTGCACCCACCTAATGACAGCACGTCTTTACATCCATGCAGTATGATGCTGGAATTACAATAGCACGAAGGACGAGGCGAGAAATGATGTGCGATGCGAATCAAATAATGTGTCAGCCAAAAGCGTTGCGGCTTCTGTGACATTAGCGCAGAAGCCTCGACGCTGATTAGCTGACAAGTTATTTTACTCGCGTCGTGTCTGTCGCGCTATTGTGACTCCAGTGTTACGTTTAAAAATGTTATTTTTAGCGCTGTAGAAGTAAACTATTTACAGGGTGCGACAACGTAACTTCCTTTTTTAACACGGCAATAAAACCAGTTAGGCTATATGAGTGAGAAAATTCCCGTTTTAATTTCTACAACGTAGTTACATATCTAAAGTTTGGTATTACACAGCTTTGAAAATCAAATCAGTTATGTGTTGCCCCCCCCCCCCCTCTCCCTTATTGCCATACATGAAGCAAGCCGATGTATGGCGTTTCTCATGACACTTACCAGCATAGCAACGGGTTTGTTGGAAATTAATTTTATGCCCGGATGTTGGCCTTCAGGACTATAGGGTCCTTGGACGTTTGACACAAACGTGGATTTCAAATAAGCTCACAAAAATATCACGAGGAGCCAAATCGGGGGAGCGGGCTAGCTACTCTAAAATGCTCCTTATTGAGATGAGGCGCTCCGGGAAGTGTTCGATGCACTTCATAAGTGTTCGATGCACTTCATAAGTGTGGGCCGTTGCCCCGTCTTGTTGGAACCAAATGTCTAGTGCAATTCATCAAGCCGTGGAAAAATATTCTTCTAGCTTGTTCACATAAAACGTACGCTCCTCACTGTGTCAATGCATAATGTTGACTGACCGCGGTGGGAAGCAAAACTTTACAGCCACGCCTCTCGAACGAGACCATTCCCGCCCCGCTACGACATCCACAGCCTAAATGGCGTGCATTTCAAAAAAAGGAAATAATGTTGCCGAATCCTGTATTTCGGACAAGCAATTTGTTCTTCCGGTACGGATGGTTGGTTTGCTATATATGTATGCCACCATAAAGGGGCACTCGGATTTTCGTATGTGGAAGTCGTGCCTGGACGATGCCGCATGTCAGCGGGCTTTTTTCGGACTACTCCCGTTTCTCTCGCACTTCATTCCAGGCGTCGCATCATATCCACATCATTTTACTACTACGCATCGGCTCTGTAGATATAATAGTCACCCAAATTTTAACGAAACAATCTTTGAGAAACAGCCGATAAATTTTCATTACCTCATTTGGCGGCGAGAAAATTTAGTGAATAAAAAACGTCATGTACACACAGGCCACAATGTACATGAATTAATATTGTTTCAGATAATCACAGTCACCAAAATACTACACGACTGTTGTTATTTCGACTTAGAGATTAGTTGTTCGAAATAAATAAATAAAATAATTAAAACTACACATAATTAATATATAGCATGTACTACTTTTAATAATTCTTTAACAAAAATTCAGGCCGCATTTAAGGACTCCCAGCATTCACCTGGAGTGAAAAACTGGAACACTTAAATCACAATGGTCAAGGTGAGGTGTCGAGTTAACGACGCGTGAGGTTGCGAGTTAGAATCAGGCGCTACATTGGCGTTTACATTTTTTTTATTAGTTAAACAAATAAAATATTTTTGTATAGTCAATGTGTACTTGGTTTGTGTATGACATAGTGCGTTGTTATAAAATTATATTAATCTGCCACAAGTATGCAAATAACCGTACAGCTAAAAATTACTTATTCCAAATTCTGACATTACACAGGAAATTGACAAAATTAAAAGAAAAATCAAAGAATCAGTATTATTAGCAATAGCAATATTTTCAGTCAACAGAGAAATGAATTAAAAAATATGTGGACCCCATTGATTGATTAATAGAGAAACAACTTTACAGCACAAAACAAAAACACACACTCAACCCATCACAACCAATCAAGAGTCAATCCATTTTGCGCGACCAATCATGAGACAGCTCGTCTCCCATTGGCTGAGCAGGATAATTGGGCTTACCCTATAAAAACCCATGGTTAAAAAAGAAAGTCTCGTCAGTCGCACTCGTGTTCCTGAACCCTGTGTGTTTACCTGATGACGGGAACAGATTCCAGAATAAAAAAAATTTAGCCTCTACTTCTCTGAAGGAAATTCAAGACGATGTTCAACAATTCTGAAAGTGAATGGACCGATTGTTTTGACAAGCGGAAATGTATTCAGAAGTCTGTATCATATATTCATCAAAATAATTATTTCTTTCTCGAATACGACGAGGCCAATACACAGGAATAGACTTTATCGTCTGTATTGTCTTAAAATACCAAACTATACAGTGATTTTATTTTGAACTTAAGCGAGATTTGTAAAGTTATCCGCCAAAATCGAACAGTTAAAATTTAATCTCGCTTCATACGAGAAAATCGAGTTTAACTGCTTGTTGAAACCCAAAACATGTATAATCGAGATTAAATCGCTTAAACTTGGTTGGTGAAACCGACCCTTATTAATTTAGTTGGTAGCATTGATAAACCAACGAACGTACGACATGTTACTAGACCTCGTAAATTTCATCCTACATACATTATTGTTAGAGATGATGGAATATCGCAAAAATGTTTTGTGCCAACATAGCCTTGAAAACACTGACACAACGTAGCTGTCTGAAGACCAATATTAGTCGTCACATATTACAATAGCGGCATTCTCATTGGCTTAGTCAAATAGAACAACAGCGCGTCATACGAGCGAAAGCCAGTCATCTTTTCATAACCTGAACGTACGTTGAAGTCCAACAAATAGTCAAGTTTTCCCGCGATAAACCATCATCTCTAATTATTGTACACTTTACAACATGCTGACGACAAGAATGCTTTGAAACTCCAAAACCATTTTCTCATACCGCCATACATTTTTGACGCAATGGCATTATCATACATGAAAAAAAAAATTCATGTTCTCTAACACAGTTTAGCCTAAGTAATTTATTTTGACACTGCACACATAATCTCTATATATAAAGTGAAGTGTCCAACTCGCACACTCAATGGACAGCCAGAACCGCTATACCTACAAGATATGAAATTTTGAAGGGTACTTTCCCTCACGCCGTACGCACACAAAACAAGGTTTTTTTAGTCGAAATGTTAATATTAAGAAAGTGACCAAATGTTAATATTAAGAAAGTGAAAAGTGATGAAATTTGTATACAATAAATCATTAACGGCGCTTAAACCAGTTGAGATATCAAGGTGTTCTATACTTCACAAAAATGCATGTTACATATATTAATTTTTTTATTTTTCAAAATTCAGAAATTAAGGTGGTGGGAAGATGTAAAATATATTTTCGATAAATGTACGATAACTTTTAAACCCCGTTGTGATACCGAATTTATTGAAACAATCAAGCCTACGCATATCCCTAAAAAGTAGTTTCATGACTTTCTCAATTCAACCTCTAAGAACACTACAAAAAAAAATCGAAACATGGTTTCAATTAAGGGGGGGAAGGGGAGTTGACGCAAAATTTTAATCTGTTTATTAATTTTTATATTTGTACGAGACATGGTTTGTTTGGTAGACATACAATGAGACTATTTTTATAGTAATGAAAATGTTCTAGCTTTGATAGTTTTTGTATTGTAGCATATCATTTCAAAAAATTTGTATAAAATGGTTTTATACAAGAAACGAAAACTGACTTATAGAAACTTATTCGCATTGAAGAACAATGCGATGGGCTACGTCAAGGCATGTATAAAACCTGCTTTGAAAATGTTTGTATTTTTTTTAAAAAAATTGCAGAAAATTGGCAATTTTTTATTTTAAATTCACAAATTTTTTTAAAGTACCAAACATTTTCATTGCTGTTTTTATCAATGTTTTCACGTAATCTGTGGCACTGTTCTTTAGTAATTATCTCATTTCTCTATGTCTGATGGTTTTATTTTCTTGTAAAAAACAATTTTATGCAAATTTGGGCTTCAAGAAGAACTGGCCTGGACACTCATCTGGAAACTTGACCCTCTTGTTGTTTGGCTGTAGTTAAGTTCACGATGGTGCTATATGTTTTTGGCGCTGCTGTTAGGGCGGTCGGCTCAAACTCCGCCCACTTCCCACTAAGATAAACAATTTATCAAAACGTATTTTTTATCAATTTATGAAATACTTCCTCCGTTCACAAATTTAAGAAAAGGCTCCAGCAATCTTTATTTACTTTATAAATTTAACAATGGAAAAAAAGTGGACGGAATTTGAGTCAGACCGCCCGGAAAACAGCGCCAAAAAGTATGACATTCTCGGTAACTTAACGAAATACAGCCAAACAACAAGGGGGTCAAGCAAAATACATTGGTAGATAGGCGAGTGTCCAGACCTGTTCTTCTATGACCGTGGCTTCGACCTACAAAAAAACTATCATATCGAGAAATGTTTCACTGCTGTAAAAATATAGTCACAATGTCTATAAAGCAAATCCTGTATCGTACAAATATAAAAATTATTGTAAAAATTAATAAAATTCAGCATGGAGGCGCTTCCCCACCCCCTTTTTTTTTTTTCTATATCTCGTACCGAGATGATCTCTGAATAGGAACGAAACTTACGTAAATACCTAATAAGACATTACACAATTGTTCAAAATTCGACATTTTAACGGGTGGAACCATGTAAAATCATATACAAATCTAAAAAATTGACCACGGAGAAATAATAAAGTCGTTAATTTCTTGTCGTCCTATTGATACGTACCTCTTTGGCCACAGAGATATGTATACCTATTTGTTTTCTAAAAATTCTGACGACCTATCTTAGCGTAGTTGTTTGGGGCACTGATTGGAGGTTTAGGGCTCGAATCCCGTTTAAGGAACGGCGACGGGGAACTACTATGCTACTATACGTACATATTAGTGGCAGCTGGCAGAAGAGTTAATTTTCTATTGAAGTGTACAATAATGTGGTTAATTGGTTGATTGTTAAAAGAATAGCGGCGAGGGTGTGACGAGGTGACTATAGATCAGCATCTGGAATGAAGGGCCGGGAAAACGGGAAATAATTTAGAAAATTACCCGTGTTGCGGAATAATACTTGCACGATTATCACATGTTGATTCTCAATATTGCATTTGTTTATTTTTACGTATACATACTAATTAATATGTACAGGGTTACATAGTATATTATGTAACCCATTATAAAAATTTTAAAAGTACGTTGTAGCCCTGTTTTTCTCCAGGTTCTTCTGTTCCCGTACCCCAAATCACATTACGAAACTTCTCCGTCAACGGATGGCCTACTATCCGAAGCAAAAATAGCCTTATAATATCACCTTCATGTTTGTATGAGTGCGTATGTTTTCCATAATAATTTTAAACTGATTGCACATTCACAATTTTCATCAAACTTAGTGAGGACTCCTGATTATTTGCTACGACGCATATTTAAAAAATAATGGCAGCCATTTAAAATTTTAAGTTCAATTGCTGTATTTCAGGAAACGTTCATTCGATTTGAACGCAAATGGGTACAATGACAGCACTTACTGTTGCGTTACAATCTCAGTTCTATAACCTCAAATGTCCACCATTTCGAAAAAAATAGCAACATCCGAAATTTTGAGGATTTTTTTGCAATGACTCGGGTACTTTTTACTTGAATTTGACCAAAATTTGTGTAATGGAAGTAGTTTATAACAAAAGTAAATCCGCTACACGCAAAATCACCACACACGTTGTTTTCGGCACCACTCACTAGAATAGTATTGACTATGTATAGTCCATACGTGTGTCCCCGATCACCTGATGTCCCATTCGACTACAAGTTTACATGCTAATCAGTTGAGTTTGTGATCCACCCAAAGACGTTTGTAGCTATCTACCGTTGTGCTTGCAATCGTAGTCCATACTACAGCACAGTAGTAATCCTTCACTACAGTACACAATTCAAGGTGTACGTACTTATGATCTTTGAAAGAACTGTGCAATGGGAGTGCATGACTGGATTTATTTACTTGGACATACTCCATTGCGAAATAAATGACTGTCAAAAGAAAACTAAAAATAATACAAGAAAACATAAATAAGCAAAGTATGCTTTAGTCATCAGGATACTTTGCTTATTTATGTTTTCTTGTATTATTTTTAGTTTTCTTTTGACAGTCATTCGCAATGGAGTATGTCCAAGTAAATAAATCCAGTCGTGAACGTACTTCCTTGGTACTGTTATACTGTTATCCATGGAATACACGTTTGCGGAATATGCGGACATGATGTGTTTGTACGACGAAGCTCGGTGCAATGGCACGGCTGCTCGTCAGCTATATGCGGAGCGTTATCCACACCGCCGTACACCTTCCCACTCACTGTTTGCTATTGTGTACCAGCGAGCAACTGAAACAGGTACATTCACCCCCCCCCCCCCCCCAGCAGGGCCAACTATGGTGCTCCACGGCGGCTCCGTACACCTGAGTTTGATGAGGATGTACTCAATTTAGTGGAAGAGGATGCGACGGCGAGTATCAGACAGATAGCAGGTAGACTTTCATATTACATGTACACTCAACGTCCCGCACGTTTATTAACAATCAATGATTACACGTTTTACAATGTTCGGTGCGCAGGTAGACTGAATGTGGATCACACAGCTGTCTGGTGTGTTCTACATGAGCAGCAGCTATACCCGTACCACACCAAGAAGGTACAGGCAATGCGGCCAAAGGATTTTGGACCACAAGCGAACTTCTGCAGATGGTTGTTACACCATTGCGTGGATGAGCCCAACTCTCTATGGTGGATCCTATTCACTGATGAAGCCCTCTTCACCAGGGAAAGGGAAGGAGTTCACAATACTCACAACAGTCACGTGTGTGCTGATGCAAACCCGCATGCTGCGCGCCCCCATGGGTTTCAACACTGATTCAGTCTCAATATTTGGGCAAGGTATCGCGATGGGTATGTAATTGGGCCATACCTTCTTCCGCAAACGCTTACGGGTGACGTGTACTTACGGTTCCTTGAAGGCGTACTCCAAGGTTTCTGGGAGGATGTGCCACTTCACTGCAAATGCGTCAAAACATATGGTTTCAACACGATGGCGCACCATTTCATTTTGCACTTGCGGTCCGACGTCATCTGGGCCAACGATTTGGGCTTCAGTGGATAGGTCGTGGGGGCCCGATTACTTGTTCTCCACATTCTCCCGACTTGACCCCGCTAGACTACTACCTGTGGGGTCACATGAAAAGCATGAATTATGAGACCCCTGTAGAATCCGTGGAAAACCTACTATCACATGTGATGGCTGCAGCGGATGTTGGAGGATCAGAAATTGGTTACCGAGTATACCACAATATGATACGGAGATACCGTATCTGTGTTGAAGTCGGTGGTCGTCACATCGAGCCCCTTTTGTAACTGGTTCCAGACGACAGGCAGCAATAGTCGGGGTGAGCAATGTGTGTTGTAGTACTTCGCGTGTTGCGGCAAAACGGTATGTTTCCGGACACGAGTTCCTATGCTAAAATTATTCGTCTTGGTTTCCACTACAAGTCCTCAAAGCATGTAAGGGCAATTTTGCCACACCCTGTGTGTGTATGATAATAACACTTTCATTACAATACTTAGCACACAAATACGCCCCGGTAAATATAAATAACAGTATAGCAACATGTTCCTGTAGTACTGTTACTTCACGTGTTGTTAATTACTTATGGTTACACATAAAAATTGTCACTGCAAACCTTAAAAAAATACCAGCATAACTAAGCTTACTTTTCTCAACGTGGGTGCAAATTAACCCCAAAAGTTAAAATCTTTTACATGCATCTATAAATATTCAATACTAGTACATTATTTGATTCTCGTGCTATCTTGTGGACATAACAACAATAAAGAATAGTTGAATAGTAAAGTGTATAAATATTACGTTCTGCCGCGTACACTGTAGGTATCACAACACTTTTTTTGTTGAAATGTTTGTACAGCATTATTCATTTCGCTTCAGTTGTTGTTGCAGCCTCGCGTTTTGTTCCAACACGAATACGCAAGGTCAGTGGCAGCTTCAACTAACCTAATTAGTGTTAACAGTTTCGTCGATGTCGGTCCATTAGAGGTACTTTCTCCTCCCACTGTTCTAGTTGTACAAAAATATTTCACACTTTTTTCATGCATTCATATTACGTCATAATTATAATAGATATAAGTTACATTTCTCTTGTGATAATAGATATAATACTTCCGTACTATTTACAAACACTGACCTTTTTTTCGCAGAAAATCATTCACACACTTTAAGAACGCAAAATTTATAAGTTCAAGATATGTAAATCAAAATAGGCGTTATAGCTTATGTGCGCTGAAAAAAATTTTGGAAACGGACTCTACCAAATTATTTTTTATTAATTTTTGTGTATGCAATTTTTTAGTTGTTTCTGTCGTGGGCGCAACAATATTTGGTAGAGGTCATGCAATATTGTTACAATATTTTGCAGATACAGACCTACCACAAAATATTTTTTTCTCTGGCGTGAGTTCTAAATTTATTCCGCAAAGCATTTTTGAGAACAAAGGCATCTACAAGGAATTAAATTAATTCCAACTGAATATTTAATCTTGAACATTTCATTTACGCGGTAATATTGACCTAACATAAAATGACGAAAGGAAATTATACTCCGCACCATCAGAGACATCAGTAAAGGGTGAATTTCTACACATAACATAAGTGTTTACACACACCAATAAATAAATGTTCAATTCAAAGTATATTTGCTCATGAAAACTCTCACAAAATCAAAACGTATTAGCGCACACGATCCTAGCAGGTAAGATTTTCTCCGTAATTCTGACCCAGTTTCCATTTTAAATTTGTAGCCATGCAAACAAGAACCTTCAATCAATAACGTATGTATTTCCTTAATTGTTTCGCTATTTATTCTAATTTAGAGCCTGTCGTTGTAAATTTGACTTGCCGTACTGAATGTACGGCAATGTATTTATGTTTTTCTAGCCAAATTTATATTTTGAATTTCAAGTTTGCACGAACCTTCTTACAATGATGTATGTATTTCCTGTCGTGTTTTCCACTGAATTTATATATAAAAAAACACTAGCAGCATGTTACCGCGAAAATGACTTTCCTTAATATACATACATCACTGTTATTTAAACTGATACTGTGTGTTTGACCTAACTGCCAGATCGAAATTACAGTCTTGCAAACATGAACCATACATTAAATTTGTGTGTATTTTCGAAAATTTTTAACATTTAATTTACGCAAAGTGGCAGTCTGATCCTGCAAATCTGACAAACCTGAGAATAATAATAATTCCACTCTACTCGAAGGTGATGACCCGTGTTGAAATTACTTGCTTGCAACCTGGACCTTCCAACAACAATGTGTATATTTATTTTTACGTGTCACGTTTAATTTGTATCAACTTACAGCCTCTCAATAATTATTTTACATGACAAATATAATTATGACAATGTACTTTAATGTGATGCATGTTTGGATGGCCGAATTGTCATTAATTTTGAAGTTATAACTTTGCAAACAACCTTCTGACAATAACGCATTTTCTTTTACGTTTCACATTTAAGTGGCAACCTGTCACTGCGAATTCGACCTGCCTTAATATACATACTGCACTGTATTTTATGGTGGTGATGCGTGTTTGACTAACTAGATTTACATTTTGAATTTTCAAGCTTACGACATAATGTGATGCTACCGTAAAGTGGGTACACTTTGCACAAGCAATGGTAACTTTGCACCACCAAATATATTTTAGTATAGGATGTTTGGCGAAGGTAAACCAGATGATGGCTGGGTATTCTAAAAATTATTTTGATATACTCAGATAATGATCACTAATATTTCACCAATCAACACGCACGTATATATTGTTGGCGGTGCAAAGTTACCCATGCTGGTGCAAAGTATACCCAGTTTACGGTACGTGTTTTCGTGACCAAGCCAGTTAATGCTGCGTGTACCAAATTTCCGTTTTGAAATTATCCGCTTGCAAACATGGAACTTATAACAAGAATTGAATATTTTCTGTTTTACAAAAATGCTAGAACTAATTCCCAAAACGTACATTGACATAAGAGATTGCAAAGTGGAAAGAAAAAAAAAGGCTGTTTTTTTTTAAATAACCGAGAGTTAACGAAATGCAAATAAATTAAAAATGTTAAAATTGTAATTTTTATAACGTGTAGTAATTAATAGTTAAATAATTTATTACATACCAGAATTACGTTCTCTAGCGATACTTCTTGATAACCCCCTCCGGACTTCTCGTCCGACAAAAATACTATATTTCGACATCGTATCTTTCGCGAACATGCACTAAACGCCTTAGAATATATTTTCTTTTGATGTATACACGCGGAAGCCTGTGTTTGTTTACGTTTTAAGTGCCCTTTCCTGTCTTCCATCTGCTGGCGGCTATCTGCCCTGCTCCTGAGCACGGTAGACCTGATTCGATCCGGAGAAACGATTGGTATTTTGTGGGCTGGTAGACTTTTATTGAATGAGAATCTTGCCCGATTTTATAGTAATATCTACTCTATAGATTATGTCGAGTAAGATTTTCCTAAGCGCCTTAGCCTGCCGCAGGAAGGTAAAAGAAGGGAATCCGAAGGATAGAGTTGGCGTGTTGTGAGGTCGGAGACACGGAGCTGTATGTCGCTGCTCGAGACATAAGACGTATGTTACTGCGTAAATTTGTTTGCCTCTCTCTTCCGCACACAGGGATGTATCCGGAAAAAAAAAAGGGGGGGGGGTTAATGGGGTCCAGACACACACTTACTTAATGGCAACTGCTTAAATTACATTATTTTGCACCTTGAAAAACCATATTTTCAGGGGGAAGGATCCCTGCCCCTTCCGCTTTATTGCGGGGCTAGTTGTTATATAATAACCTTATGTTCGGGAACCCCCCTTAAGCACAAATCCTGACTACGGCCCTGCCGCACAGTCATCGCCACGCCGCACACTTCCAAGACACATGAAGAGAGTATGATCAAACGCTGGAATAGAAAATTGTACGGGGTAAAAGGGAGATCGCCGAGAAAATCCGCTGACCAGCGGCATCGTCTGGCACGATTCCCAATTGCGAAAATCCGGGCACAGACCCCACCAAATGTCTTGGTGAGAGGCGAATGATCTGACCATTCGGCCCCCGCAGCCTCTACACATCAAAGGCTTGCAGCGGGAGATTACACAGATGCCATTCTGTTGTTTGACACATTTACTTTCACTTTAAATTATTTTATTCATATCGTTTGAATTGTTTACATGTTTGGTAAGTAGCGAAAATAGTAAAACTTCTTGTTTGACATGCACCTATACGAACGCGAGGGAAACGAAAACTAATTTATGGGGAAATTACTGTTACTGCAATGTGTAAGAGTTGAACAGTGTTTGGTACAGTTAGAAAAATACGAATTTTTCGGCGCAGAGCAGTCATAAGTGTCGTAAGAATTAATTTTGTTTTTCCTATTCCAGTCAAAAAGGCCTGCTTCAGTCACTACAACAGGTAAAGTAAGTGGGCTTTACGTCTAATCGACAATGGACGGTGAGAGAGAACTTGCTACAATGATAGGAGCTGGGAGAGGAGTCGGCCAATGCATCTAACCCCGAATGCGATCCAACGTGTTATCGTTGCGCCATTTCGCTCGGTACTACAAAAATTACTCGGTACTACAAAAATTAGAAATGCATGTAACAACGGGTGAAGAAAAATGTTTCGATGGGGTATGTGGAGATTCTTGGCTCGAGCGCACCAGATAGGGCGATAAAGCGGCGATGAAATGCTTGCATGGCGGTAACGGCAGAACCCCGAAGAAACCCGCCTGCTGACGGCAACACAAGCCAGTTTTCGCATATGCCTACAACGGGTGCTACCCACCGGAAAGCAAATCTTGACGGCTATAGTGGCATAACATTGTTTATTACACCATATGGATCTCTAGTAAGTACGTGAAAATACATAATAAAACAAGTGAATTAAACTCAACACGGATAGTGTTAATAGTTTACGAAGAACATTTCTCCCCAAGAACAAACAAATTGTAACCTACAAACTCGCAAGGAAGGTCGTAAAAAAATTGTGTCGGCACTACTGTAAATGAGCATGACTTGTTAATTTTGGTGTGTGTGTTATAACTGTAAAATTTAATTAGTGTGTATTGTGAACTAAGCCTACGTCCCTTAAGCAATGTTTTTTTACGGGATCGAATGTTGGATAGTGAAATAAATAAATATTATTACTCACGGCATGTTGACGCCAAGTCGTGGCGGCGACCACAACCTCTTGCACCTCCTTCAGATCGTGGTATAGTCGAGTGACGACCCTCTGTTCCAGCCCGGAGCGCCAGTTGTTCTCCAAGCACACCTCCATTGCCGGCATGTCGCCACGCACTACACTACACCAGCAGCCCCGACCTACGCCGCCACACAACTGACTGACAGTGTCTTGGGGTTACCGGGCCCGCGATACTATGTCGACTATGACAATCGATACGCAGACAGCGGATGCGTCACTTCATCTTCCAACCCGTCTAACAAGTCCGAGATTTTGAATTATTGTCTTGGCAGTATTTGAAATAGAACTGTGAGAACTGATTACATACGCTCACATGTTTCCAACACATAATTATAGCAACGCTGTGCCAAGCTCACAACAATGATCAACTATTATTTTTTGCCAAAATGCCATAACAGAGTCCCGTGTTACTTCATGTGCAGAAATTTCGTTTAATAACGTCAGTTATGACAGGTACGACGATCGCGCAAGAAATCTTAAATGTAAAAAAAAAAAAATCTTGAACAGAACTTTTTACATTGCTAACGTGACCTTCAATTGGCATGTCATTTAAAGTTTAAATGACGTAAATTAAACATATCCGCTCCCGCTACACAAATTATCGCATGAAGAATTCCGTTTACAATATCGCGAGCTGTCGCACCGAGATGTAACGCTGCACATTTTTTTTTCTTAAGAATTATTTGCCTACGATCGACATCAACACACAATGCGAATTCACGAATACAAGCAATGTGTATTAACCCCGGTGACTACTGAAGAACTGCACATAACACCACGTGCTGCCCCACTTGGTCTTGAAGACGTCCACGCAAGCACCGCATGATGGGTAGCGTACTGTGCTGCTGACGTCGGCATCCAACTACACTCGCTGGCAGTCGACTGTCGCCACCAGCGCATTATCGACCTCTTCCGCTGTGGCGCCAGCCACCCGCATAGCGCACTCTCGCGGCCAGAGATCTGGGTAATTCTTAGGCGGTTTTGCAATTAGTCGGCTTGTGGTCAGTTAATGCCGCGGTTACACATTACGCTGAAATAGTTTACCTGAACATCAAGCAGCCATAGTTGAACATGTTTTGTCCCTCTCTCTGCCTTCTTGCTGAAGCGATGCATTGTTGAAACAACGAGCCAATCATAGCACAGATCGAGAACTGATGTTCTGATGTAGATTCAAAACCAATTTGGATAAGTAGGAAATTATCGTGATCTGAACGACCTCGGTCGCTGTGTAACCTCATGCTAAAGTTAATCATATTCAGGTAAATTAGTTCAAAAGTACCGCATGACCACACCTTTACGAATTACGACATACCACATAATTTCGGTTATAATCAGACCGTTGTGGTAAAACGCTGAATGGTTTTATATGATTATACACACAGCATACTATATCATTGAGCATACATACAATGCCGAGCTCTTTGTTTATTCCTTGCCATGTCACAGGCCATGCTATGAAATGATACCATACCACGATTACTTTCTCGAAATAATGTATTTTATCACAAAGTAACAACGAGTAATTGATTTCAAATATAACTCTCGTATATTTCGGTATTACATAAAATGATATGCGACAATATAATGACATGTTCAACCGATTTGAAAATGAAATTTGGCATCAAAATTGTAAACAGTGTAGGAAACTTTACTACACGAGCGCTGCAAACACGAATTTCGGCACGTATTAAATTGTAGCGGTTTTTTTCTTCTCATATTTTGTTCCATCCTCTATAATACTTTTAGGGCAAATGACGGACCAAACAATACCTTTTACAGCAAATGACGGGGAAGAAAATACTTTTAGGGCAAATTAATTTAAGGCAAACGCACAGCAGAAATTGTATAGTGTAGCCAGAAAATAACAACCTGGAATAAAAATAAAATTAAATTTAAAATATAAAAAATCCTAGATGGTGGCGAAACGACCCAGGAGGACCATTTAAGGGATGAACTTTACTTTAGTTTGCTGGTCGAACGTTGTTATCGACATTGTATCTAATACACTTCTAAATTCTGCCACTTATCACAAGCAAGGAAGACAAAGAAGACAATCTTTTGTAAAATTAGCATCCTAATTGCTCGTTGTAAGTAGCTTAATCAGCGACGAGATGTGATTTGATCTCGTCAACTTGGTTCATTTTAAACTCGCAAGCCCTATACAGTTCGCGCGTAAATTGCGTTGCAATATGTTAGGAAAAAGTTTTTTTTTAGATACTACTAAACGCGCGTTCGAAATATCTGCGAATAGAAAACACATTTAAAACTATGCTTCTCTATTTTTGTTATTTTGTATATCATGCTTTTAAACATGGTTTCGGAGCACCTCAAAATATCCAAAAACGGCTTTTTTTTTAGACTGCTGTCACGTAAAAAATACCAGCCGGAATTGTAAAACGAAAATAGGTAAGCACGCGTTAAACTTTACTACGCACTTTCCACAGATAAACCTCCTAAGTCCTAGGAAAAAGCCAACGACCTGCACGTGGTTTTCGCGGCCCGCGCGTAAAGGCGTCACGGTTGTTGGAGCGCGAGCCAGTCTAGCCTGCTTCCGTACTTCAGACGCGCCATCCATGTACTGTTCACTGCAATCTAATTGGCGGAAAATGTTGCCAACCTTATGCCAGCGTTAACTTTTGTCTGTCGTAGTTGAGCTTGCAGCCGCTAGGAAGCGTAGAGCCTAAAAGAAGAAATAGACGATAACTGCGTCGCAGCACTGCAGACTAATGAGCAAAACCTGAGCGCTTCTCGTATCGTGAAGTAGCGAAACGTGTTTTCTTCATTTCAACTGCAGTAGTCGTAATTAAGAAAACGTCCACATAATTCTGCAACGTCTCAAGAATTTCCGAAACGAAAGGCATATGTTACTTTCCATGCATGCTTGCATTATTTACAAAGCCTCAATTAAACGAATTTTTCATTATTCATGAAGACGAGGAAGGAATAAATTGAGAGGGAAGGAGGGATTGGTAAACATATTTGAGAAAATGTGTGACAAAGAGTTGCAGTTTTCTTGGACATTTATAATGGAAAGTTTTAAGGCGACGCCACTTCACGAGTTCCTCACAACAAACATAAATCGAACCAGAGGTTAGATAACAATCACTTAATTTAGCCCTAGTTACCTACTGCCGTCCGCCATTGGCGTTTAAATAAAAAAGTTAAGACATTTTGGTCCTCGGTCTTCAGCGCTGGTGAGAGAAATATTGGTCAGCGCTTAACATCGAGGTCTTTAGCGCTGGTGAGGGGCGATACGAAATGAGTATGGCGCAGTACCGGAATGAAAGGGCGGGGGAAACTGGAGATCCCCGAGAAAACCCTCCGACCAGCAGCATCGTCCGGCACGATTCCCGCATGCCAAAATACGGGGGCCGACTCCACCGGGGATCGAACCCGGGTAGTGGGAGGCGTGTGCTCTAGTCACTGCGCCAAACGCGGCCCCAATGTTTCAAGAAAACGCCCATTAAGGGTAGGATGACAAGGTGTTTGAACATACCAAGCAGGGCACTTGCGATAAAAATATGGCAACATGTAATCAATTTCAAGGCATTTTTTGTATGTAAATACAAGGTGATGATATTCAAAAGCTAAAAAGTACACACCCACTTCACCCAGTTAAAATTTTCTTCTAACGCACACCAATGTTGCTAATTCTGTTACTGTTTCCTCTTCTTGTGCATTTGGTATCTGTGGCTTAGTGATGTAGTTTATTATTATTTTGTATGTAGTTAGTATGTAATCTTGTATTTCTTATTCTACCTACAATGTAATAGCGGTTAAGTGAAAGAAACGGCTGGAGCCTTAACTTCGTCACTGTAATTAAGCCGTAAATAAATAAAGGTTTTGGCACCTGTGTCTGTTACGGCTTCACTTTTCACTCCCACATCGTTCTGGGTCTTCTTACGTCCCTTCATCCTCTTGGCTGGTAAAGCATTCTCTCTACAATATTCTTTGGTAGGTGATGTTGCCACATTGTTTTATTTTCTTCAATCGTTTAATTAATATTATAAATATCTGGTTGATTCATAATATTCACATTTCTTATATGGAAAGACCCAGTTAAAATATGAATGTAAATAATCAATATTACATTTTAAAGCTGAGAATCATCAATAGGAAGTTTAAAGAATTATATGCAGTCATTTGGTAAAACATAATTTTTCATTAGAACGGGTGATAATTGACACTGTTTCCAGAAACGCAGACATTTATCGTTCATTTCGGAAGTATTCCTTGCACTTTCAAGGGTGGGTAAACCCCTTCGGAATAGACTTAGCGTATGTCACGTGTATCTTTTTGATCTCTTTTTTTATCACGTATCATGTGCCGAAGTTTGTCGGTAGAGTTCAGAACCAATATGTTATGCTACATAGACATATTTGTTTATTACTTATGTTTGGAAGCAAGAGTGAGTGTATGGATGTACCAGATTTAAATTATTTCAATATCTTTCCACCCCATAGAATATAAAAGTAAGATGATTCATTCTAATGCAACGCTTATAAAAATTGACGAACATATTTCGAAGGAACCGTACACAACCACGTGTGCGGAGAAGGGTGTTTGTCCATGGTGCAGATAGACGAAGCATTCTTTTACGAGTTAAAAATATTACTGGCTAGAGTCCTTCGTTACGTCGGCATAGACCTAATGCCACCTACCTCAGAGCTATGGTTTAGAAAAAGGATAGCGATTTACATGTTAGATTATATTCGGTGGTGGTGAGTCACTTATATTAAAACCGTTTTTAGGCAAAAACCAATTTCTGCACTAAGAAGAGAAGGATATTGATGTAGAAATATAAAAAATTGCGACAAAATTAAGAAATCACGTTTTCCATTTTTTATAATGTTAATACTTATTTATTCGTAACTTGTAGTGTATTTAAAAATCATCCCAAATGATCGCACAGCAATGTGGGCGTCAAAAAGTCAGTTGTGTCATCGCACATGTAGGTTCGACAGATATTGAGAAACGAAGAACGTATTTGAACATGCGTATCCCTATCTTTGCTAAACATAGTGGCTCCCAGGTAGGCAGCGCCTTTAAAAGTGTTCATAACTTTGTATTTTCAGGAAATAGTTGTGGTTTTGTAGGTGATAGTTTTGTGTGTATAGTTTCCTCTTACAAAAGAATTTTAGCTCGCTTTATTTTTCATACTGGTGCGTTAAACTCAAAGTTTGCATGTTACACTGCCATACAAATAATGATAACCTACTGACTTATTTCAATAAAACAATTCAATTTTAACTGACATCCCATTAGTTACGTAATAAATAATTTAAAAACCTAGAAAATAATATTTTTAATTAAAAAATTAAAATTCACAAAAGTACAGGAAAGAAGTTAAAAATTTAGCAATATTTTAAAACACAACAATTGTTCGTTGTAAGTTAATTTTTTATGTTTTGGTACGTAGCCCATGTCATGTTTATTCACTGTGAATTATTATTATTGGTTATTACTATTTTAAGCCTAAACGAGAACAGATAACGCAATTCTGACTGGCAGTTCTATTTTAAATGCTTTTTACCGCAACAGAAAATTTTTTTCAAGACATGATACATACGTCGATTAAAATGTCAAGTAACAAGTATTTCGTTTATTACATAACTAACTAAAATCATAGTGTTTACTGTCTTGAAAAAAAAAAAAACAGCCAACACGGATAAAACAACAAAACTGCTGAATAGATTATTGCAAATGCTCTCGTTTGGGTTTACAAACTATTTATTGCGAAAACAGTAGAAACAAGGGAGAGTGGCCGTAAGACCACGGGTTTCTATTTATGCAGTTCTTGAGAGTAAAATTTTTTTAAAATCCTGAAAGAGAGCAGAGATCACAAAACAGTTAAAAAGAAACGTTGGAAATATTTCGTACTATGAAGCCTAATTTTTTCGAAGCATAAGTTTATATAATTTTGGGTAGATATTGACATAATTAAATTTTCTTAAAGTAAGCAATTAGCCAAAATTATAAAAAAAACTTATGTTTCGAAAAAAAAAAAATTAGGCTGTATAAACAATTTCCAATATTTCTGTGTAACGGTTTTTCGATATCCGCTGTCCTTCAGGATTTAAAATATAAAACTTACTAAAATAGCATAAATAGGGACCCGTGGCCTTAAACGTGTGTGTCATCGTCACAAGTAGTCAGATGAGATCTGCAGTAGTCCACAGGGGGCTGGTGCCGGTGGCGTCGTGGTATTGAGGTCACTCTGGCGCCGCGTCTCCCTTTCCTCCCTCGCACCCCATCCCTTTTCTTTCCCCTGGACCCTCTGTTCCCGCGCAACAACATCCAGCCCTTCTTGATTTGTGGCCAGAAGCAGGGAAAAGTGGTGAACACTGCAGCGATCAGCACTCACAGGAAGTCGTAAGTCGTCATCTCTGCAGGTTGGACTTGAGAGAATTTTAGCTCAGGGAAATTCCTGGAATGGATGACATAAATATCATAAAAAGTGAAAATATGTTTCCTATTTTATTATTAAAATACTATAAAAATTTTATTATAACACTTTTTCTCACAGTCCTGTCGCCGAACTTACACTACATGTTTACAGCGGACTACCTAACAGAATATTCCTATAGTACACAACGAGTCTTCACACAAATCTGTTCTAAAATTACGCCCGTCAATTAACTATTTCATTATCAAACTCTCACGCCTCATAGTGACCGTGGTTTGCGTAGACTGAGGTACAGAAATGTTATTATATATATACTTGATTATTGTGATTCTACCTCTCGCTGTCGGTAACACGTCTCGCGCTTTAACAGCGCTAAATAGCAAAAAGCTTTAGTTTCCCATATTGTTTCATACGATATTTAGTCCACGGTCTTAGAATTACAGGTGTGGACACTAGCCTATCAACCAACCAATGCTATTGAATTGACCCCTTTATGACTGAACGCGCCACTAGTAATGAAGTGTTGTTTTAACATTGCAATATAGCGTCGTACTAGCAGTGCTCCTAGCAGCGCCAACACAAGCTAGTGCCTTGTAGATTCATTTACACAATGTTAAAACAACACCAGAGTGCCAGTAGCGCCAATCAGTGATATGAGGGTCAGTTTTAAACTCCAAGTGTCCAGACCATAGACAAAGAAAACCTGTTCCTCTATGGCCGTGATCTGGTCCTATACTAGCAAAATTAATGAAGCGGATTTATTAAGGGGCCCGCCTCGTTGCCATAAAATCACACTGCAGCGTGTTTGAAGAAAAAGTTTTACACAGAAACTAATACACGTGTGTTCACGCCGTTTGTCTGCGAAAAGAACACACACTTCAGACGCCTGCCCTTAAGTACTTTCAAGACAACACACGTATTAGAAATCCCCTTTCAGGGTACGTCAAAATAGGTCAAAACGGGATTTTTCAGTATGCTATAACGGAAAATATACTAGCCGAATACATGTGAAACCACTTAATGGTAGTGCATTGGACTTTAGTAAAGTGATTTCGTAAATAAAACAACAGGGTCATCGCTTAAAATCCCATAGGAAATTTGTTTTTTCGCGAAGACTGCACTCCTTAAGCGTAGAGGCGACGCACCGTTGTATGGTCCATACGACGTCGCCCTTAAAACCATACCTCACTCACACAAACACAAGTGCCACGAGGCGGGCCCCTTAATGCTATATTTAAATGGACACCATTAGTGTGACGTCACATAACGATGCTGGTTCCAAACAGATATATTCTCGGCACATGCTAAACAACGACCTAATTTTACATTCCTAAGAAAATTGGGTAGAATCTATTATTTTTCGAAATATGTAAAATCATAGACGTTATGAACACAGCCGGTAAACTTACATGTTTGTTCTCGATGAATAGTATAATTTATTTGCAATTTAAAGATGGGTAATATAAAAATAATGAATTAAGTCAACTGGTAACTAATATTTACATTTATATTTCAATGGTAAACTTTCAAAACACACATTTGTTTGGAACCAATGCTCTCGTGTGACGTCATAACCTCTATGGCCGTTGTCACAACTAATGGTGTCCATTGTCCACCATCGACTATATCGTTGTAGTCCACCAATTTCATTTCATATTCTACGCCATACTGTAACGAATGTACATCTCGATGTATCTGTTTATCTATGTTGTTTTATGTGACATTCAAAAACTGTTACCTCGTGCTTTAACTTGTAGGCCAGTTTTAGCTTATTAAAGTTTTGTTTTAGTGAAATGTTTGATTCTATTACAATTTAATAAGCTAAAAAAAAAAAAAAAAAAAAAAATGGAGAAACTTTTGAAACCTGAACGATTCAATACTGACCCAAACTCCAAATGTGTTTCTAAGGAATGGGTGCATTGGTTTCGAACTTTTGAAAATTTTATTAGAATATTTGAAAAATCTACAGACGAAGATAAGTTGAAAATTCTCATTAATTATGTTGGTCATACAGTCTTCAACGTTATATCTGATTGTGTTGCCGATGAGAAAGTTGTTGAAGTCTTACAAACTTTATACAAATAAAGCTTTCGCTAGACACCAATTAGCTTCTAGGAAGCAAGAAACTGGTGAGTCAGTAGACCAATATTCGCAAAATCTTCAGTTATTAAGTAGAGAGTGTAACTTTCGTGCAGTTATTGCTAGTGAAAATAAAGACGAGTTTATTCGAGATACTTTCATTAGTGGTCTTAAATAATTTGAAATACGCCAATGTCTCTTAGAGAATAATGTGCTAAAGCTATAAGAATCTGTTTGTCAAGCTCGATGTCTGAAATCGGTGCAAAAACAGTCTCAGTTATACTCTACTCCTAGTATGTTCCTGAATGCTACCCATGACATCAACAAAGAACACGAGGCAGGTATGGAATCTTCTGAATCTTCTAAATCTAACACTGTATCTGCAGCTTCAACTCATCCAAGTAATTGTTATTTTTGTGGTTACAAAAAAAAAAATGTGCGTGACTTGTGTCCTGCCAAAGATTCTAATTGCAAAAATGTGGAAAAAAAGGGATTTTGCAAAAGTGTTCCAGAGTAAAAACAACTATAGGAAGCCTTAAGTTTCAACTATAGCCTCTGTACGTCGTTTAGCAGCAGCGGCACCAAGTTGTCTGACAAAATCACTAGTTAAAGTACGTGTTAATGAAGTAGTCGCAGATGCCTTAATTGATACTGGAAGCTCAGAAACATTTCTAAGTAATTAATTCATTGACAACTGCGGAGTAAAAGTTTTTCCATCTGCTAGTCAAGTAGCAATGGCATCGTCAAATTTGCAATCCAAAGCAGTGGCTGACTGTTTTGTGAGTATAATTCTGGAGAGACACAACTATGAAAACATAAAGGTTGCTGTACTTCCAAATCTCTGTGCTGATGCCATAATAGGTCACGACATACTTTCACAGCATTCCTGGGTTGGTGTGAAATTTGGTGGGAACAAGCCACCACTAAAGATTTGCAGTTTAACTGCTGCACTAGAGGAACCACCTTTTCTCCTTCAATACACCAAATTGTCGACCTATAGCAACGAAGTCTCGTAAATATTACCCTGAAGAATCAAAATTCATAGCAGAAGAAGTAAAGAGAATTTTTTCTGAAGGTATTATCGAGGAAAGTAATTCTCCTTGGCGAGCTCAGATACTGATAACAGAAACCGGACAATCAACAAAGAGAATGGTAATAGATTATTCTGAAACAATTAATCGGTATACACAACTTGATGCGTATCCCTTTATTGTTGCTTCAGTTTCTAAATATGATATTTTCAGTACCATTGATCTGAAAAGTGCATACCACCAAATACCCATTCGTGAAGATTAAACATTGTACACTCCTTTTGAGGCAGAAGGCCAACTTTATCAGTTTAAAAGAATTCCGTTTGGTGTCACTAATGGTGTACCATGTTTTCAACGGGTTATTAATACAGTTATCCAAAGCGAGGGCTTACAAGGCGTTTTTGCCTATTTAGATGATGTAACTGTTTGTGGAAAGCTACACGAGGAACACGACAAGAACCTTGCAGAATTTATGTCTGCTGTGAAGAAACATGGTTTGACTATTAACAAAAGAAAAGGTGTTTTTTCTCAGAAAAGCATAAAACTTCTAGGATATCTTATTAAGAGTGGCACTATCAAACCTGATCCATCGAGACTTAAACCGTTGTTAGATATGCCAATTCCACAGAATATCAAGGAACTACGAAGGGTGGTAGATATGTTTTCTCAATATGTTCATTGGATGGTTCGCTTTTCTGAAAATATCCAGGATCTAGTCAGATGTCAGTCGTTTCCTCTGCCTTCTCATGCAATGACAGCTTTTGAAAAATTGAAAACTGACATTGCAAAGTCTGTAATAACTTCTGTAGATGTAGTAGAAACAGATAGCTCTGATTTTGCCATCGCAACTACACTTAGTCAATGTGGAAGGCCGGTAGCATTTTATTCTAGATCATTGTCTGGAATTGAACGAAAACATCCTGCTACTAAAAAAAGAGGCATGTGCGATAGTAGAGGCACTGAAGAAGTGGAGGCATTATCCGATGGGTGGTCATTTCAAAATAACTGACCAACGGTCACTGTCGTTTATGTTCGATGCCAAGCATAGCTGCAAGATCAAGAATGACAAAATTCTTAGGTGGAGACTGGAGCTTTCATGCTACAGCTTTGATGTTGTGTACAGACCAGGAAAGGACAATACAGTAGCTGATACTCTCTCTCTCGAGTTTGTAGTTCAGTAAAAGATGCTACCTTATTTGATTTACATCAGTCTTTTTGCCATCCAGGAGTTGCAATAATGTATCATTGGATAAGAACTCATAACTATCCTTATTCTATAGAAGACATCCGTAGGATGGCAGCTGAATGTCCAACATGTTCTGAATTAAAGCCACATTTCAGTAGACACAGAGATGGTCACCTCATCAAAGCCACAGTTGCTTTCGAACGGTTGAATATTGATTTCAAAGAACCCCTCCCTACTGCTTCCAGAAACAGATATTTACTGACCATACTAGATTAGTACTCAAGATTTCCATTTGCATTGCCATGCAAAGACTTGACGTCTTTTACTGTGATTCAAAAACTAACTCAGTTGTTCTCTGTTTTTGGAATACCTTCATATATTCACAGCGACAAAGGATCATCTTTTATGTCGGAAGAATTGAAGTCATTTCTTCACTCTCGAGGAGTGACTACTAATCGAACTACACCTTACAGCCCTGCTAGAAATGGCCAGGCTGAGAGATATAATGGCATCATATGGACAACGATAACACAGCACTGCGAAACTGTGTTAGATGATGCTCTACACTGCATTCGTTCACTGTTATGCACTGCAACAAATTGCACCCCCCATGAGAGAATGTTTTATCATCAACGAAAGTCTTCAAATGGGAATTTGTTGCAAAATTTTCTCAGCATGTCTGACACTGTTCTGCTAACGAAATATGTCAGACAAAGTAAATATGAACCACTGGTGGAGGAAGTTAAACTCATTGAGACTAATCCCCAATATGCTACAGTACGACATGCAGATGGCCGAGAATCTGCTGTGTCGTTAAAACACCTAGCTCCAAGAGGTGAAGTAACTCTCCTTCAAGAAACATCAGAACCTATAAATATTACATGATCTTTGAAAATGGTACGGAGAATGAAAACAACGAACCATATGTGAAAGAAACGGAAGATAGTAGTCAAGATTTGAGATCTATTTCTGAAAAGAATAATTTTACTCAAAAGAGTAAAACTCACGAAGACATTAGCTATGAAATTCCGTCTGATGATGAATTAACCAAGATATCGCAGACAAGATCTCCCGGCAGGCCTAAGAGAATAAAAAGACCCCCTAAACTTTTGGATGACAATGTTCTATATTAAAGCGGGGAAGAATGTAACGAATGTATATCTCTATGTATCTATTTACCTATGTTGTTTATGTGACATTCAAAAACTGTTATCTTGTGCTTTAACTTGTAGGTCAGATTTAGCTGATTAAAGTTTTGTTTTAGTGAAATGTTTGATTGTATTACACATACCATGGACAAATGTAAACAAATTAATATAAAATGCCAGTCATTATAAATCCAATATGGTTATGTTTGTTGCATCTTGAATTTATTTGTTTTTTGTTTCTCCATACTTAACTAGAAAGGCGGTTACGAAAATGTAGTAGGTATAATCTATTCGATTGTATTTATCACGTTATCATATTTACTCAATCGTTGGATTTTTAATCGTAATCTCCGAGCATACAAAAACTTCAAAAATTGTGTATTAGCAGCTTATTTAAAAATGTGGTTAAGTCTGCAGAAGCAGTATATTTCAAGCACAGTAGTAGATCAAATATGGATAGTTCATAATAACCTATTGTCAGAGATGATGGTATATCGCGAAAATGTTTTGTACCAACATACCCTTGAAAACACTCTGTTTTCTTGCGACGTGTATGATTGGGTGACATAACGTAAGCTGTCTGCAAACCAATAACGAGCATCAGATATTACAATATCGGGATGCTTATTGGCTCAGTCAAATAGGGAAACACCTCGAAGTACGAGCTAAAGCCAGTAATCTTCTGGTAAGCTGAACGTGTGTTGAAACCCTGCAAACAGTCAAGTTTTCCCGCGATAAACCATCATCTCTACCTATTGTATTAGTGCAACATAAATATGTGGCATTACTATTGCGTACTAGCAATGTATACCATACAAAAGCGCTAGATTCAACCACCGAAAACAGATTTTCGTTTGTGTTCAAACACGGGAGCCTGTGTTCGTTTACTTCTTTACACGATGCCAGCCTCCTTAGCACAGTCGGATAGGCGCTGATCTACGGTACGAAGTCCTGGGTTCGGTCAAGGACACTTCACCCTCACAGGCTCTATAAACTTAGTTTTAAAGGGCCATAAAGCACTCTCATGTCACCTTATTTTACTTGCTCTTTCATGTGCTTCGTATTCTGGCGGCTATGTACCCTGATCCTGGGCAAAGTAGACCTAAGTAGATTTGGCGAAGAGATTGAGTTGAATATTTAGAGATTTCGAACGCTGGTAGACTGTACTCCTACAAAGGTTTTGAACAGATTTTAGATTGTCTACTCTATCGAGTACATCGAGTAATGCTTTTGTAAGCACTTTAACGGAACACAAAAATGTTCAGGCCGGTAAGCGGCTGACTCTATGGCATATTTCCGCAGTGCGAGAGTGTACTAACGAGGGGAGAGATAGAAAGGGACAATTTGCACGGTTCTCTCGAGGAAAGAAGATGCATTAAGCGCAGCAGCCAGAACCTTCTGTCGTCCTTGACCTCTTCCCAGCAGACAAACGCGCGGAAGGCTAGCGACAGAATTGGCGGTGTTCCACCGACCTCGTGCCCTTACACAGGTCAAATAAAGCCTGGTACACAAGGAACGATTTTCCCATAGAGTTTTGTTACAATTTTATCAAAGAGCTGGCGGAAGATATGTGCAGCCTGCAAATTCACTGGTCCCGCTAATGTTTATTCCTCACATGGTACATGTTTCCTTGCAATCGGTTCCCAGAACTCATAATGCTGGTAGTAGTACGATTATGTTCCTCCAAGAGCAGAGGCATGAGGTTGGAGTGCCGCGGCCACCATCTTGAATCATCCACCATCTTGGATTAATTTAAGTACGCCATCTTGGTATAATTCATGTCCACAATTTTGGTATAATTTATGCTTGCATTTTGTTTACCAATTACCCACCAATTTCCTAAGTTCCCTGGAGCTCAACATATTTAATTTTTAAAATTGCTGCCAGTTAGTCAACTTGGTCAATAAACTCAACTCATTCGATTAATTGACTATTATATTTAGTTTTGTGTCTGTTCTCCATTAAATTGGCTTGATTGTTAAACCACCATTTTTGTTTCCAACTTTTACCACCAGATAGCATGTGTGTTTAAGGGCGAAAAGTGTATGTACGGTTTCGCTCCAAACACCAAAATTATTTTTTTAATGCCAGACTCTTTGACTGCGAGGTAGACAAGTCTAAACAATTATGATACATAAGTAATAATTATTAGTTTTTTATATTGTTTTGTCAATAACTATGTGTAATGACTGTATGTGTATAGGTTATGTCTCTTTATTCACATACATTAATTATTTGTAGTATAATTAATTTTGGTGGAAACTATTTTTATTAAGAACACCATCACCTTTTTATCTGGGCTTGAGACCATCAACACTATTATTCTAAAGCAGTGCAGGCAGGTTAACTGTGCCGAAACTCACAAGTTTTTATGTATGTACCTCCACACAGACCATCAATGGTACACAAGTGTATGCAACACACATGATGACGAACAAATTACAAATGAAAAAAATTAAACTGAAATAAAAAATAATTTTCTTACAGTTTTGATAATTGGCGATTGTTAAGTTTAAAAATTACATATTTTATTAAAACAATTTGGAAAGTACTTACAATTTTTACAGCACACAAAAGCTATAGGCCCTACTTCAGATGGAGGCTGGGCAGGTCTCGACCTACCAATGTCCTCAGAAGCAAGAGGACTGCCTCCTGGAAATGGGTGGTGGTGATATGGCTAATCTCCGCCATAGCATGCTGGGCTTGCAGCTGGAGTCTCAGGTTCAGGAGCTCCTCGTACTGGTCTCGAACCATGCATGCAATGCGAAGATCAGCTGCCATATCTCCTCCTCAGCATCCTCGTCCTCGTCTCCCTTTTCCTCTTCTCCTCTTCACCTTCTCCACCAGGGAAGGCATCTTGTTGAACTTCCTCCTCCTCCCCCTCATCGTCATCTTCTTCCTCTTCCTCCTCCACCACTGGAACCATAGGTGCCTTGACCATTAACAGACACCCTGTTGTGGGACATCGCCGTTTTGGAGCAGGCCAGAGGAGTCAGAGGGTTGCTTGGCTGCCCCAAACACTCCAATAACTTCCACCTCGTCCTCATCTTCAGAAGTAACCGGGTGCTGCCGCAGACGATTTAGTGCCAATGGTGGTGGTAGTGATTATTGTGATGTCCCTGGAGAATATGAGGACCCAACCATGGCGATGTTATATCACTCATCGAACATTTCGTCGTCTCTTTTCCATCCTGGGCGGGACAAAACCTTTCAGTCCTCATGGCACTTAGGTACTATTCGTACCAAAAGGATCCACCAGTCAACCACATCACAGGACACGCCTCCTTAAGAAACCTCGGACAAACAGCGTGTTTGCACTAACTTCTGGGGATGGGGCCTATGCTAATAAAAAGCAAGTTGTGCCAGTTTAACTCCGAACTGATGCAGAACCCGCATGTTAGCACTACTCGTTTGAGGTGGGCATTAAAAAAATCGTTCAGTTTGAGGCCCACATTATAGAAAAAAGTTATATTTCATGCACTAGTTGGGGTAAAATCTCGGTGCTTCAGGAGCAAGCGAGTCATGGTAGACCGACACTGTTGGTTATCGTCAGATGTTCATACCCACCTCCGACTGTATATACCCGCGACTGTGTATTTCCCGATGTTACTACCAACGCTGGCTTGAGTGCGTTTCAAAAATAACTTCCCGGGAAGTCAAACACATGTGAGTTATTCACTCGACTGGGACTAAGAACATCCAAACGCCGTTTTTACAGGGTCAAGCTATGAAGCATGCGGCCGCTTTGGTTTAGTGGCCAGACTGCTCGCCTCTAATTATGGGGATCCGAGTTCGATTCTTGGTGTGGTCGATGCCAATGAGTATTGGTGTTGGTAGGCGGGATTTTTCGGTGGGACTTTCGTTTTTCCTTCCCTTGCTTCATGCTGCTTCTACATTATAGAGCAACATTCCACGTCATCCCACAGGAAACTTCGGATTTCTAAGAGATCCTAGTTTAAAAATATGCCTTTAGGGGTGTGATGGCATGATCTCGGTTTAATTCCCCTCACGATGTTCATGGTGTCTATTTGCCCCGGAGAGTGACGTTGGAATGAGGCCATACAATGGAGGGGGGTTAAATTATAGGGACAGGGGGAAACATATGATCCCCGAGAAAACTCGCTGACCGAGCCAACATCAATCGACATTCACCCCGTCGGGAATTGAGCACAGATCGTCTTGAAGGGAGGCGAATGCTCTGGCCACTCCGCCAACCGAGGCCCCACATGTAGTACAATTTCTGATCGAGCAGCATTCGTACAGAAGTCATTAGAGACAGTGACGCACAACTTTACACAGTGACAGAAATAAATAGGAGGCCACGGCATTGCCAGCAGCGTCTCGGGAAACCATGGAAAACCGAAATCAGGATGGTCGAAGCTAGGGTTGGAACCCGGACTCTCCCGAATGCGAGTAAAAGATTTTACATATTACAAATGGTAGATAATAACCAACCAAAAGTAATTCTTGAGCTTTTAGTCATGGGTGACATGCATATAAAGAATTGCTGAGTAGCCCATTTCCAAACGACCTTTTGTCTGAGCAATCCAATATTACATACAATTTACGTACAGTAAAGGTTCTTCTGTACAATGACCCTTCTGATCCTGCTAAAATGTGTGCTGTAGATACTGTTCGCGCGCCAGCTCTGAGTCCCTGGCATGTACGCATATTTCTTCGCAAACTTCATGTACGATACAGTAACACAGTATCAAACACATCCTAACTTATGACGTTACTACGGCTAGCATGTGCTTCTCATGCTATTGGGCCTCGTAGTTTTATTTATATGTTTAGGGCGAAAAACACATACCCGCCAGGGACTCGGAGCTGACGCGCGGACAGTATATTAATGTGGGCAAGTGTGCATTTGAAGCAGGTACTCTGTTGTAGATGCAATATTCATCTATTTCGGGGTGTTTTTGAACTGTAAATATTTGTTAGACATATAGTCGACATTGATGGCAATCGGCTGATCACCTTAATTAATTTTTTTTTAGCACAACACAGTTTGGAAATGAACTACCGTACTGAGAGATATTTGTATACATGTTCCAGTTCATCACACGTTACCCCAAGTCTAGTATTCCTTAGCCGGCCTTCATAGTGTAGTCAGTTAGTTGGCTGTAGATGGTATATAGGTCCCGGGTTCGAATCCCGACTCGGGCATTGAGGTTGTGTTGTCCTTTCACCTCACTTCACCTTCATCGTCTCTTAAGGCCTCGTTAAAGGACCGTAAAACCTTTTCACCTTCAGTGTTGCCAGATGGAGCAACTAAGACATAGTTATCGGCTCAGTAAAATATGCATATTTTTCATGTATGTTTGAAATACTTTTATTTAATTATTTAGATATTCCAAACAACATTCCAGGAGTTTTGTACACCAGAATGAAAAAAAAAATTGAAGGGATTGTAAAATTTTGTGTTTAAAGCAACACTGCCCCAGTCACCCAACTTCACAGTAGTTTTCGCCAAGATATTTTCTTTACTTTGACTCACACTTATATGTGTTCCAGGTGGTCGCACATTGCAAGATGACACGAATGTGCGGCAGCAGCATCAAGGTTATACATGTTTTCCGCAACGCTACGATCAAGGTGCAGAGTTGGTCGACTCCACGTCATTATCTTCTTTGACTACAGAAGCTCATGGTATGAACCACGAACAATTTCCAAGTCCTGTGATGTTTGGAGAACTGGCCGTTAATTTTTTCGCGAATTCGGAAATTCACCGGTGCATCCACCGATAAATTACCATTTTACTCTCAACCGGATGAATCGACGTGTCCACCAGTTCAAACGATCTGAAAATCCGGTGAGTCAGGTGAATGTGTCACCGGTATTTTCACCTGTGAATTTTCTAAAACAATCTCGCAAAAAAAGTTTGAAATGACTAAAATAATTGTGGAATGTGAGGTATAATAAAGCAAACTTACCATTTCTTTTGCATGGGTAATTGTTTGTTTTTTGAAGTATGTACCTACGTACTTCAAAAATAAATTATTTATTTATTCTCTACATTTCACTTATAAATTGTATTTACTATTAAATATGATATTTAAGTGTTCAGTTTGAATTTACATCGCAGTATAATTTTACATAACACTATTAAATGCATCATATTTAATTCGTAACCGAAAATTAAAATAAATAAATAAAACCGTCACCCCGATTATATATAATGGCCTCGACAGGTGTACATCGATATTACAACCAGTTATGAATCCATCGATGAATTTCCGAAAACGCGGCTTGTTTCTTTGCCTGGGAAACAAATCACATTTCAATTACGGGTCTAGTTCAAGAGAAGCGTGTGTCCTATTTTGCGCGAAACTTATTCCCAATACATTTTTCTATTTAAAGAACACACACTTCAAACTATGCTACTGTGTTTTCGAAAATACTATATGCATAATTTGGGGACTTTCAAAAGGACTTCAAAAATAAAAATATGAGTTTTATCAACGACGTATAGCTTCTGTAATGTACTATAAATAGAGATGATGGTATATCGCGAAAATGTTTTGTGTCACGATAGCCTTGAAAACACTGACACAACGTAGCTGTCTACAGACCAATACCAGGCATCCAATATTACAATATCGGGATTCTTATTGGCTCAGTCAAATAGGACAACAGCTCCACGTACAAGCTAAAACCAGTAATCTTCTGGTAAGCTGAACGAGTATTGAAATCCATCAAACAGTCAACTTTTCCCGCGATAAACCATCATCTCTAAAAATTGATTTGAAACGAATACCTAATTATATATTTTTTTATTATATTCAGGTTGGAAGCTAGCCGTATCGACAGAAAGTTTGTAAGTGGTAATTAACTTAAGTCTGCTCTGCAGCCACTCGAGTAACCAATTTCTGCTCTTAAGTGCTAGTTGTGTCTGTAGAGTGACGTGGACAACAGACCATGTTCTGTCTTTCTTCCACATTGCTATCTCTCTCTCTCTCTCTCTCGGGCCGTGCCGAATTCTACAATGTGAATGGCTGTGTCTGTCTGAGCGCTGTTGTCAGATATGGGTGTCTATTAGAAAGTGACATAATAGGCTTGCACAGCAACGACTAGCCCTGACTGGCGCGTGGTGCAATGTGGAAAGGTAGCCTTGGCTCTTGGCTGAGTGTAAACACGAATGACTCTCCTCCCTTTTGCAAGCACCTGGCAGGACTGAGCTATTTGCTTGACAAGAAACGAGAAGAAGGCGGTAAATAGTGTATCATCCATCCGTTGTTCGAAAAATGTGTACTGCAGTTGATAATCTGTTCCATTTATGAATTGTAGATGTCAGTTATTTAATTTTGATTAGAAATTAATTAATTGTATGATTCTGTAAATTCAATGTATTTGTACCCTTGTGGAAACGTTATTATTCTAATTTAGGTACAACATATAAGTGACAAATGCATGTGGTGTGAAGGCATTCATTTAAACTGCGAATTTAAAATTGCTTTATAATATATTATTAATTACATTAACATATTCAGAGATTGCAAACAAAATTTAGGTTTTTATCATATATACACGTTGTGAATAAATAGCAGACGTAGTACATTTAAACATATGGCGAAGAGAGAGAGAGAGAGAGAGAGAGAGAGAGAGAGAGAGAGAAACATCTGGTTTTAGCTTCATTGAAAGTTGACTAAGTTACATTAGTATTGTTAGTTTCATAATCAGTGCGAAGCTGGTTTCGGCATATAGGGAAATCGTTATTATTAGGTTGTTAATAAGTTGTCGAAACTTTAAAATCATATATGTAGATTGAATAAAGACATCCAAAAAAAATTTATTTTTACTTCACAGTTCTTCTAAATTTATATTGCTAGTTCGATGTTTACAGTTTTAAAGCATTTTAAATTATTAATAAACACAATAATGGAAAGCTGTAAAATGGTGAAAGTTATAACCATACATGATAATTTAACTCAATATTTGGAAGCACTAGCAAGTTCTTAAGGGGTTTTGCAACGAGAATCGATTTCGTAAATTTTTTGCAGCCACGTGTTTTACAAATTGTCCGTCTATGTAGCATAATTTCTTCAAATAAAAAAAATTTGGATTTTGCTAATTATTTAGTAAACAATAAAGTAATTGCTTTGATAAACATCGGAGATGCAACGTTTAGTCTAAATTACTACTATCGAATATGTATGATTTATTACCCAATAATAATTTTCTTTGAGTTTTCGTGTTACTTCTACATACATAAATACACACTGAATATCATGCACGTATTCAATATAAATGTACCGTGAAGATTAAGAAAATTTGTAAATGACACTATCAGCACGAGCCGGATCCTCCCGATTGCAAGTCCAACGTGTGACGCAAAAAACATTGTTGGGTTGGTGGGACGGGGAGAGAGGCAGAAGAATATGACCAATAAATTAGCTGGAAAAAAAGTTTGGCAAGTTGTGCGTGCGCCCGCAATTTTTTTTCTAGAAAGCAATTTATTTTGGAGAATATTAACAAATAAAAGGGATGTGAGGGCTAAACTGGATACAGGGTTAGAACGGGAACTCAAAACGTTCAGTCAAACAGTTTTTTTTATGTTTCTAAAACAGTTATTAAGGATCCTTATCATATTTTTGCAGCATTTAGAAATTTCCAATTTTCTTTTTGTTTCAAAAATTGTACATGTAGGCCTAAACGTGTTTGTTGTATATATTTGTACCGACAAATATAGAAAAGGTAGGATTGCAACACATGCCGGGCACAGCTAGTGTACAAACAAAATAGATTTGAAATCGTACAGAATTAGGCTAGCTCACGTTGTCAAAAGCCAATCACGACAAGTAGATATCAGTATTGCGTATTTTGCGGCTTCCAAGGCAGTGCGTTTTCAATATGGCATTCCCGAACAGGATTTCCGTACGTGGAAAACTTAGAAATGCCGATAAAGCTGCACAGATGGGCCTTTTCAGAGTTACTTCCTTGACCCCCATCAGTACATTCCATTGCTGGTTCATTCTAGGGTCGCGTGGGTGATTTCCTAGCATGCAATAGACCTTTTATTATTTATGCATGTATGCCTGAATCAAGAATAATGAGTATAGGAACCACGCCTCTATATTCAATAGTATGGGCGTAATACCACCGTGAAAGTTGTGTTAATTAACATGTTAAGTAATAATAATTCAACAACCACTAAAAATGGAACGCTGACCCTCCGAATTAGATTCGGATGCATGACAACACGTAAGCAGGGAATAAAGTGTGAACACCATTCCATCCCATGCGTTGGAAACATGAGGTCACCTCTGTTATTATGAATGTATTTCTGTACATGTACGCCTGTAGTAGCCCATCCTAGTGAATAATGAACCGGAATGACGTAAGGAACAAGAAAGGTGCACTTGTCCGAATACGCTTAGACAAACCGTTTTCGAGATACAGGCACTCAAATGTCAGACCATTGTGGCAATGCCGACAGGTAGGCAACCCGTGTAGCACGTACATGAAGACATGCTGCCAAGGCGCAGTTGCAGATTTTTTTCAGTGGATCCCATTTTAATTTCGCGCACCACGTCAGTGTGAACCATTAGTTTGCACAGACCATCTTTCATGGCGATGTGCTGTAATAAATATCAGCACAGTCCCGTACAGTACGTAACTGAAGGGGATCGACTTCGCTGTCTACAGTACTGTCACGGGATGCTGACGGCACTTCAACATAACCCGGACATTGTGGGTCACGTCCTGTGGACTGATGAAGCTCGTTTTACCTAAGAAAGTGTACTTAATTGGCTCAACACCACCATTGATATCACGGCAATCCTCATGTCATTCGTGGCAGGGGTTGTCAGGTAGCATGAGACATAACATCTGGTGCGATATCCCGGGACGCCAGTTGTCTTCCATGACAGACTCACAGGAAATTGGTAAACAGTGTTTCTCCGCGGAGTACCGCAGGAGCTCTTTAAGGCGGCCGCCTAGTGAAGGGTATGTTTGTGTGTGTGTGTGAGGCGATAATCAATGAGGTGCTACGAGCGACGTCGGCCGGCACATGTATTGTGATATCGCCTCCACGGCCAAAGTCGTAAACGCGCGCGCAGTTTTCCCGCTGTAACGTTTTTAATGTGTTGCTTTAAGATGGCGTTGTAAGTAATTCAACGCTAAAAGCATTAATCTATAATTATAGGTTTCTTGAAGTCAATTTGCGAAAATTAAACAATAGCAATCTTAGACAATAGTTTCAGCCAACGTTTTAGACAAAATTGTTTCCACTGTTACGAACTTCTGTGGCACAATCTCTGACGCCGGAACCTCGTACGGCGAAAGAGATCATGCTTAACGAATTAATAATTCTTGATAAATATTTACTCATAAAGTTTACAAATACCATTGTTTAGGATTGTCATTGAGTATTTTATCCATATTAGCTTCGAAAATAGCGTAGAAATCAATTTATGTTTTCAACGTTTATTTATCTACCGCGCACTCTTAAGCGGTGACCCTATCATTTTATTGAACGCGTCACTGTAGCAAAGTCCAGTGTACTTGTAGAACTCAATTTCGAACCGTTACACATATCTTGAGAAACAACCGCGTGAAAAAGCCGATTTTAGTCAATACTGAGAGACTTAAAATATTGCTTCAAATGTGTTGTCTAAAAAGTCACATCCACAAGTTGTCTGAAATGTGTTTTCTCTTCGTAGATAAGCATTGTAGTCGCAAATTTACTGGTCTCTGAGAAAAAACCTTACTGCGAACACTCTGCACGCAATTGGAGCGCCAACCAGGCGGCCGACTTGATGTTTCACTAGCGCTGCGACGCGTTATGTAGTACCAACATGACAGGATACCGGTCCATTACAGTGCAGCAGCACACCAGGAATTAGATCGCATCTGACCATGGCAGTAGACAAGAAGGGATGGACGTGTATCCTGGCCACCAAGATCACCGGATCCCTATCCCTTAGACTACTCCTTGTGGGGATTCCTTAAGTAACTAGTACACCATGAAACCATGGGAAGTGTCGAGGAATGTATTGCCGAACTGCATGTTGCTGTAAACCATGTAACCAACGATCACTTGCGTGCGGTGCAGGCCGCGGTTGTGTGTCGTGTGTGTGCCTGTGTTGGGACAGATAGAGGGCAATTTGAACACATTCTGCTTAGAAACTTACAAGGTGTGATTAAGACTTATTCGTATTATGTAAATACACTGTCGTGTAATGTACTGGTACGTACCCATCGTAGCTCCAGTGTTTCCAGCAAATTTAAACAACAAAACATATTTTGTTTTACTGCATTACACGTACTTCTAAATACGTCCTGCCTGCGCCCCTGAATACAAGTATCCCCTCCCCCCTTACTTGTTGTCGTGTATGTTGCATACCTTCGGTAATAAAGTTGTACATCGCTAGTGCTCCTCGGAAGCATTTCTTCAAGTACGCGCTACACGGGTTGCCTACCTGTCGGCATTGCACAATGCTCTGACTTTGAGTGCCTGTATCTCAAAAACGGTTAGTCTGAGCGTGTTCGGACAAGTGCATCTTTCTTGTTCCTTTTGTCATTTCGGTTCTTTATTCATTATGGTGGGCACCTATAGACGTACACGTGCAATAATACATGCACAATAACATAGACAACTCCATGTTTCCAAAACATGTGATGGGATGATGTTTACACTTTATTCCCTGCATACGTGTCGTCATGCATCTGAATCGAATTAGGAAGGTCAGCGTTCCATTTATAGTGGTTGTTGGATAATCGTCACTTAATATGTTCATTAACACAACTTTCGCTATGGTATTACGTCAGTACTATTGACAATAGAGGCGTGGTTCTTATACTCATTATTCTTGATTTATGTCTGGCTACCTGTACCCGCGAGCTTTTCCGCCATTTACTTTCCATTCTGTAAATGGAAAATGCTGAACAGATACTGTTCGTTGACTCTACCTTATAAGGCATTTAAATAACCAATACAGGGTAAAAACAATTACACTCAAATGGGATTATTAATATTATAATATGCAACAATTTCTCTACCTCTAAACACACAGAAACAATTCAAAACTAGTACTATAAAGTGAGGCTACTTTACACCCCCATGGGTGACATGCAACACCAGATTACTTAAATGATATGTGAGAATTCCAAGATACCCGTCACTCAACAGTATTGTTAATTACTAAAGCTATGATTGGAGAAGTATTTAACAAGTTCAGATTATGCAAACCTTTTCTTACAACAAAAATATGCGATGCACAGTATCCCCAAAATTGAGCAAAGTATATCTCCCCCCTTTACGCTAGCTTGGTAGAAACAAATCAGTTTACTAAAATTGAAAAAGGAAGGGTATCCAGCAGGTTAAGTAAAAAAAACTGAAACAGTAAATGTTAAATCTGTTTTAAATTATCAATGTAATGTGTAATATATGTGGGCTTTACGTCTCGTCGACAGTGAGGTCATTAGACACAAGAGTTGGAGGACAAGTCGACCGTGTCCTTGGTTAAGGCACCAACCCAGCATTCGTCTTGAGCGATTTCGGTAAACCACGGGAAACCGAAATCAGAATGGCCGGAGCCGGGGACGGAACCCGGGTCCTTCCGTACGTGCGGCCAACGTGGTACCGTTGCGCCACCTCACTCGGTTGCAGTATTCGTATCAAGCGTCTACCGTATTTAAAACAACGTAGAATAATCAGACGCATTGGTGATTTGGTTTCCCAACATACTATCTTATTTGAGACCACGATTTCTTTTCCTACGCGAAAGTATACAAGCTGGAGTAAAATATAATTAAACCATAATTTAAACTGTCTTTCTGTCATTTAAAATTAAAAGGACACAAACATACATTACTTCATAAACAAGAATCACTAACTTACATCCTTGAAGGTACGAAATTACAACATGTATACTATTAAACGCAAACACTTACAAAATGTACATAAATTTATAGGTATTATACAAGAAAATTGTGTTATATATACACACATACACACAAACATACTCACGGAGAATCTTAAGTAAACATAACCTATGGCATTTTGTTATACGAAACATAAATATGCTAATCAACGAAAATGTTCAGTTGCACAAGAAATTGAATTGCAACGATATTAAATTCAATAAAAATTACACATGCGCATAAAGTATGACTCACATCAACTACTACCTCGTATTTTCGATATCGTCTGGCTACAAGTATTCAGCAGACGTGGATGGTGCTGGTGGTATAACTTAATCATCTTAAACAGATATATTGTTTTGCTCTCGAAGTATGTCTTTATTACCCGCGCATATTTGAGCATGGCATCGCCTTCTTGATCTTTGCTCGTCTACTTATTTATCGAGGCTGCCCTTTCCGACGAAGTATACCATTAGTATATTTCGAAAGTCCTATTTCAAGAACTTCAAAAATTGTTTTTACTATAGGCGAAAGTATATTTAAACCAGATAAAAATACACTATGTCTACAAACACAGGCACATGCATAGCACAAATACGAAACAAAGTACCTGTAATCAACTCGTTATGGCATCATCAGGCCCGTCCGACCGCCGGGGTTTAATAAAGCTCAGTATGAAACCGAAAATAACGTGATAATTTAAGTCGATAAGGAAACAGTATGTACAAGGATTAAATGTACCCGTGAAATAAAACACTGAATAATAAATACACAACTAAAGTAGTTCTAAAAATTGAAAGAGAAGAGGAGAGGTAACTTTCTCGGGAAATTCTTTGTTTAGGAAAATGGACGTAAAATAGCTTATTGAATAATTTTCTGTCAAAAATTAGGAGTTTAAAAATTGTACCAAACGCTGCTAAACTCGCCTTCCACTAAGGCGACTCAGGCACGACCCCCCCAGTGAATTAACTTGGAGTTAGTGACAATTGTACCTGATCATACTTGGCTATCTCCCATTTCCCCCTCACTTTAGTTATGTTGCTGCTCCATGTTTCCCTCACATCATCGTCATCAGTTCTCTAAACCTAATTTTAAATGTAGTCCAAACCTCACATCAGAAAAAAAATGAAGGGTCCAATATAATCAAGAGAAAACATGTAAGGGATAAATTGCGCTCTATCGTTAAATCGTAACTGTTAAGAAATGATTAATTATTCAAGATTTCTAAATATATATTGCACAAAACTCGTTAAAATATGGTAGGCCTAATTCATCTGCGTAATGTATTGACACTATGATAATTCATTAAGCCTATGGTTTGCAAACGCACACTTTTACAGTTATAGAAACACGCGGAAAATTTCGTTTTCGGTTTAATGGGCTATTTTTAAGTGATTTATACTATATTTTACAAATATATATATATATATATATATATATATATATATATATATATATATATATATATATATATAGAGAGAGAGAGAGAGAGAGAGAGAGAGAGAGAGAGAGAGAGTACTTAATTTTCAAGGGTACATGTCTTCCTAATTTTCACGAGGCTGTAAGTTGCGTAATAAAATTTCTTTCTTTCTACAAAACGAATCACCTCCCGAAGTTTGTCCAAATATTTATCAACACAGTGTGTGCGCGTGCGTGTATATACATACATATAAAGAATGTTTCTTAACTTATATTACGAACTTTGGGAGGAAATGATTCTTGATAAAAATGAAATATTGTTATACATTGAAATTTTTGTCTAGCACAGTTCGTAAGGAAAAAATTTACCCTTTAAAATTAAATTTTTAAATGGTATTTTGTCATAATATAGGAAACGACAAGGAGTTAAATTTCAATTCTGTGCAACACGATTAGTGTTAGAGAGGTATTCAACACTCCAAGAAACTAATCTTTAGAACTCTCCCCATCATGAAAGTGTTGGCTAGTCTAATGGTACTAGGCTATAGAAGGTAATGTGTGACTGATACCTTTGGGTGCGTGAATTAACCACCTTGTGTTGTAGGTCGCTGAATTCGTCGTCAAATCGGTACTAATGTCATTGAAAAAGATACATGGTTCCATTTAACAAAGTGGAGTTGACCTGCCATAGCAATATACATATATATACATACACACATACATACAACATACATACATGCGTACATACATGCATGCGTACATACGTACATACATACATATAAACAGATACACACACATACACTGTGTGTATAAGCTATGAGTAGAGACACTGGAAATAAAATCGCAAAAATGTTTAAGATGGTCTCCAATAAACTGTAGTATATTAACCGTGACACTTGTGAACAGTTTTGGGGCAAAACACACAAATGCAAACGACGATAGCCAATATCGATACAAAACATTCAGTGTTATATTCATCATGTTGGAGCCTAGCAAATAGTCAACTATTCCCGTGATTTTCTAGTGTCTCTACCTGTGAGTAGTCACGTTCCTTAGTCGCTACTTGAAATTACGTAAAAGTATTTTGATTTTTTTTCGGTCAAATATAATTTATGTCCTCGACGTACTTGTCGCTACGTAGTATAGTCAGGTCACTCTACCGATTGCCGAAATAAAATTACGTTTTCCACACGATTTAAATTGTTTAGACCAACAAAATGGCGTTTCGCCAGTAATCGGGACGTCACATGACGAAGGCGAGGACTCGTTTTTCTTTGGAAAGACGTTATGTAAACAAAGCAGAGAACAGAATGTCAATTACACGCAAAAACACCAGCGTAAATGCGCCTGACAACTAATAGGTGGTACAACTTTTTTTTTGTGTGTGTGTGTGTGTATATATATATATATATATATATATATATATATATATATATATATAAACACATACATACGAATAATATTACGCGTGAAATAACTTGGTAAGCAGGGGCGTAGCCAAGGTTTCAGAACCCCCCACCTTAGCTACCAAAAAACTGAAAAACATTCATATTAAAAAAACCTGTAATATTTTTACTTGTAGAAATTTCTATATTTAGTTATGAAAATAGTTTAAAATTGCCATATTTTGCGCCTTGAAATTAAAAATTTTCTCGGGGAGAGCCCCGGACCACCATTTCAAAGGAGTGGAAAATTGAATAAATTTCATACTAAGAGTTAATATTTTTCCCAGTAGCAGGTACTCTACTTTTAGTTACGAAAACTTCTAGGATAACACTATTTTGCACCTCAAAATCCAAAATTTCCCGGGGGAGGACCTCCGGATCCCCGGCTTTAAAGAGGTGGTCGGTGTTCCTACACAAAATTCCCAGGGCAAAACCCCTCCCTTACACAAATACTGGCTACGCGCAACCTCAAAATAAATTAGAACAACACGTCTTCAACTAGATCGTTCATTAAAGTGGAATGTTCCATTTGATTCGTACAGTCTTGTGAATATTTAGATTACTAAGCTTAAAAGAGGGTGAAAAAGTCTTGACTGTCACTGGATATATTTTCGGCACGTGTTTAAGCGTGTTAGTATTCTTTAAATATATTTATAAGACTAGGTGTCCCATACAGACCCCTTTTTTCTCGTCAGAAATGACAGCATTTGTTTACTCTCGAGACCCCGCGTGGAAGCGAATCGGCTTGCTTGCCGGCTGGCGGTCGCTATTTCCGTCCAAGACGTAGCGTCTGCACGGCACGAGCCAGCTCTTCTTGGTCGGTGTTAACTCTCGCTCCCCTTTTTAACACACCTACCAGCTCAAACCACTCCCACGTAGGGGCGTGTGTTGTCGAACGAGTGGCTGGCAAAGGCGGTTCGCGATTAACTGAGCTAATCTGAAGTCCTGGTTACTTTCTCCATTCAGTCAATTTGCATTTTTTTCTGCCACTTATTTTAATAAACAGGTTGTCCAGAAACTGACTCGTAATAACCACACCATGCGAACCCTGGACTAAATTGCAGACGGAAATATTAGTGATAAAAAGTTGAACGGAGACGCTTCACGTGCACAAAGTGGCAACACAGCGTATGGACGGTGATAAGCGTCACGCGCTTAGTTTTATGCATAAAATGCTAGCCTGACTCCCGATATATACACACACACACACACACATATATATATATATATATATATATATATATATATATATATATATATATATATATATGTGTGTGTGTGTGTGTGTTAAGGTCATACTGTTTCTACTTTTTTGCGATAATTGTTCATTAAGAGCGCCGCCTACTTGCGCGTTGGAGGCTCAGAAATGACGGAGATATAAGGGCTACTTTGAAGCGCGCATCAAATGCCGCATCGCCCCAACGAGCCAAGCGCTAAACTAGCATGCATGGTTCCCACCGAACCGTTTTCACTATGGGACTATCGGCGACAACACTGTATTTTAATCGTACACTAGGAAAGGTAAAATTCGCTCTAGAGGCTTATTTTATTCAGAGGCTAATGAAAATTAATACTCTTACAAGGAAAACAATGTGAAAAAGTGCCAATCCAGCCAATTTTGCTATCAAAATTGTAGTTGTTAGAAACGGAAGTATTGTGTAGCATGTAATAGGCCTGTGTAAAGGTCCTTAAATTATTTTCTTAGCCTAACCGCGTAACGACACGTGGAATGGATTCCGAATTAAATCAGTATGTAATGTTAAAAGTCTGCACACTTCTTCACGATCCTAGTAGGCGGCACCCTTAAGCTGAAACGAAAAAAAAAGGATTTATTACAAATCTGTTTGGCAATTTTGTTTAAAATAATTCCTGCCAGGATACCTAATTTTACTAAGCCAAAAATTCTTCGGTTTCGATTAATTCATAAATTTTAAAAAATTCGTTGGTTACATAATAAGCTAAAACCATTGCCTTTACTGTCTTAAAAAATATCAATCATGGCAAAACCCATTTAAACAAAATCATCACAATAAGAACAGTAGAAAGAGGGCCGCATAGCATTAATAGAGTGAGTGATGGATTTTGGTCAGGTCTTAAGCGCTGATGAGAGTTGACATGAGAAAAGTATGGTGCGATTCTGGAATAAAAGGGCGGGGGAAACGGGAGATGGCCCGACAAACCTAGTCGACCAATGGCATCGTCCGGCACGATTACCAAAAGCTATAATCCGATCCCACCCCGCCGGAAATCGAACCTGATTTCCCTTGATGATTGATTAACAGATAACACAGTTATTAATACTCACGTGTTTTTTAAAACGGCATTGTCAGACTGATGTATCTAGATAGATACCAATATGATTCTTTGAATAGAAACAGATAATCGTTCGTTTGACATAGTGAGCATGTCGCAAATAGCGGTTCCCAAAACGCAGCTCCAGAGCAGAGACTAAAGTAGAATACTCCAGTCGATGTCGTGCAAGAAGAGATTGGACTATACCGAATGCAGGGCCTCTCAACACTGCTGCCAGATAGTAGGCACGCTGCTCTTCTGTCCAGCCATGCAGGGTTGCAACAATCTCATATTAGTGCTGATATTCACGCCATGGAGTTGGGCCATCATAAAGTGCAGGTTTGATTGTAACCCTCTTTACAACCCCAGGCATGGCAATCGTGTGCTGTGACACTCTTGCCACCGATGACTATAGGGACACCAAAAATCTAAACAAAATTAGACTTCCCATCGAAATTACTATAAATCGCATCCCTGTCTCGCCCTGTCATCATTATCGGAACCTAGGGATAATATTTGATGAAAACCTCTCATGGCACAAACATGTTTCCGCCTGTATTCAAACCGGCTACTACAGGCTCAGACACTTATACAAATTCAAAAAGATCTTGCCAAAACAACTTAAGTTAAAAATCTGTGACTCCCTTGTACTTTCACTTTTTAATTATTGCGCTGGGTTGTTTGTTTGCTTGGATAAAACTCAACAGTACAGAATTCAAAAGCTCCAAAACGCATGTGTAAGATATATATATTGTATAAAGAAAAATAATCACATCAGCGAACCTTTATCAAGGACAAATTGGCTCAATATGTACAATATATGCAAATTTCACTTCGTTACAAAACTAAAAAATATTAAACCTAACAATCTACCGACTTATTTGTACATCAAAATCAATGAACAATCTTTAACACACAGATATAACACCAGACACAAAAATAACCTTCAAATTCCCAAGCACCGACGAAAAATGTATGAAAAATCATTTAGTTACCAAGCTTGCCGACTCTGGAATGACATTCCAGGCAATCTCCAGCAGTGCACATCAGCTGCTGTATTTAAAACACAGTATCGATCTATGCTGCACAAACAGCAAAAAAGTTAATAGCCAGCTGCAGTTACGGTATTAATTATGCTGGATTAGTAAACTATCCCAGTTTTTTTTTCATTGTCACTTATTCCCAATATATAAAATATTATTTACATTAGTACAGTAGATATTAAATAGTTGACAACTGTATTGTATAATTGTATGTTATTAGCGCTATTATATGTGTAAGAACACTTGTCCCACCATATATACTTTTGTTTTAAATTTTATTTTCTCTATGTTTAGTAATTTGACAATCACTAATTTTTCTCTGTAAGAGACGTAGATGTACTTTGTATTATTATTTTTTTTGAAACAATACTAATTAGAAAAAGTGTAATGTATGTATAACACACGGAAAATTGTAAACCGGCCTAGTGGTGAATTTTTTACGTGTCTAAATAAATAAATAAAAAAAAAAATAAAGATCTGGGACGTCGCAGAGTACTTATCGTCACCACCCTCGTGTCTCGGCTCTGTCTTCGACGTTCTGCCATCTTGACATGTCGACGGTTGATTACCTGCCTGCTGCTGTATAAATTCCCCCATTCCACCTTTAATGCCTCTTACAGATATAAACACGTGGTGGGTTACCAGTTGAGACATCAGAATACACGGTCAGACAAGATACTGTGCCAAATAATTACGTGGAAGACGACACGTAGGCTCTTGTAGCGCGAAATTGATGTCGTCCAGAAATGTTGCCTATCGGTATTCTATGAAAACGCTTTGGTGTTTAAAATACTGTATTCGTGTCACGGTTATGTCAATGCACTGCGACTATGCCCTCTACGGAACTACATTTGGTTATTTTACAATCGTTGAGAGAAAGTTAACTATTTATTGGTAACAAACCTCAAGAAATTATGATATTGTACTGTGATGAGAAGTAATCAAGTTTCAGCCGATTAAAAAAAAATGTCTAAATTTATAATGTTTTCTAAGTTTTTATATATAGTAAAATATAACATTTGTAACTGATGAAATAATTAGAAAATAGTATACTATGTTTAACTTGTGGAGATATATTGAATGAATAGATGAGTTCAAACCAATACTAAATATGACAACAGCATATTCTAAACATGATTTTGTCATTATAGAATACTTGAATTATAAGTTTTAAGTTGAAACATATTCAGTACAATGTTGTAATATTATCTACGTTAGGTGGGTTCGCGAATAGTGTGTAAGAGAGCCAATCATTTGAAAGATAAGTCGATTTTTAAAAAAAAATATTGTGTTATTTAAAAATATCCGTGAAGAGGTTTTGTCGGTGGTGGGTGCATCCTATCCTTTCAACAAGACAGTCTACTAGTTTTTTCCATTTGAAATTCAGTAATCACAGGAAGTATCCACAGAAATTTTTTCATATCACTGTATGTCAGTTATCACGTTTGATAAGCTGTTGCCAATTGCTGTCGATCGAAAAATATAGATGAACACCAGATGAGCACTGTGATACGGCGAATATATAATCCTCCTTGTCAAATATTCCTGGTTAGACTCGGGTACGTCCATTGTGAATGAAAATAATCTAGTGCAGTACATAAAGTAGTGTAAATGTGTGGTCAAGCGCACAAAATGATTATGTAAAATTACTTATTACTATGCTGTATTACGTACACAATATTTCGTTGGTGCAGCAATGTCGGGGGCAAATTAGAGTTAAGTTGAGGTAGTTTTGAACAAACTAATCACGACATTGAAATATTAACTTCAGTATGTTTTATTGTATATACCACGTTTGATATCAAAAACGTTAAATTCATAATATTGCAATATTACAAAACGTTCAGCGAAACTAATTGCACCGAATAACTTGAACATTTACACAGCAAAAGTGATGTAAACAGTCTTGGAGTGGAATACAAACGCCATTTGAGCTTCTTGCACTTACAGACAATGATGCAAGTGGTGAGCAAGCAAGTATTAACTTAGGGCCCGCGTGATTCCGCGAACCTTGTAGTCCAGTAGCAAGCAAATATGATGATATTGCACGCATCGAAAGTCTAAATAATTGAACTTGTAGATACAGGTGCTAGGATGTACTTTTCTCTCTTATCTTGAGAGAACTGAGCGCCGAAGCATTAATAATACAATTTTAAGCATTTCCGTAACTTATTTTCTCTTTAAATACGTTCGATAGGCTCAACGTACAACGTGATGTCTATTAATTATGGTAGTTTAAGCGGTGACCTTACTATTTTATTTATGGAGATAATAGTTCAAAGTCAAACTCTTATTTGCATAGGTGTGTTTTAGAATCCAGTTGTTATTTTTCCACATGCGACAGTCTGTAAAGGCCATTTTTTGGCCATTTTGAGGGGCTGAAAAGGACATTCTAATCAACATGTCAAAATTTTGAAACTGTAGCGATATAGTTTGAAGTGAGTGTTCTTTTCGTAGATTTAAAAATTTAATGCACGTTAAAAAGTTCGTCAAAAACAGAACAGCCGTAACTCACTGCAACGCATTTGAAGCGCAGGTAGAGAGGCCCCTTAAGACACTCATCTCTATCTGCAGGTCCAGTTTTCTTGTCGATAAGTTCTACACTGTCACTAACACTGCCAATTTTATGGTCCACCAATTCATTGATATTGTCAATTTTCAGGTCCGTCATTTGTGAAACACTTTAAATTATTTTTTTGTCCACATACTCTATGTTGTAGGTACTAGCTCACTGATTCCTTCTATTTCCTTGTCTACATATTCACTAACTCTATTTTATTGTCTACATCCTCATTAACACTGTCTATTTTCCTATCGACACCGCTTACCGTAATTTATTGTCTACATTTTCATTAAAATTGCATATTTTCCTTTCTACGTATTCATAAGGCCTAACGCTTGTCCACATTTTCTTGTAAGCATATATTTACTCACCTAAAATCTCCTAACTCGGAAAAATTAACAATTTAGTCCAAATATCTAACTATGCACACCTATATTTTATACTTATTTTAAATTAGTGCATCCATCCCACTTCTGACCCCAGTGTTACAAGTTGGGCAAGGCACCCTGAGAGATGGAGATCTTTGATTAAATAAAAGAAAATAATTAAACAAGCCTAGTTTGTTTACAACTATCTATTCCAGATGTATTTATTTTATACACGACGTATTCAGCCACAGGCCGTTTTACAAATGCACGTGTTTTACAAACTAAACACTATCATTTCTTTTAAATGTGTCATATTAAAATGCTTTAAAACAACAGATCAGCATGTTGTTCTGACATTAACGTGGACTTGAATATCTTCTTGAACATTAAAATAGAGTCGGTCTAAATGTCACTAATGATCTATCACAATTAAATAATGGCTCTGTAAATGCCACCAGTATGTTACAAGTTAATAGCAAACAAAACAAAGTTATTACTATACCTTACATAGAGGTTATAAAATCCTCCCTCGCACACCAGATGCGTATCGGCAAATACTCTCTCAGTCCCTGGCACTGCTCTCTTTTGTACTCTTTTTCAAGAGTCCAGAAATCTCGCGGCAACTCTCTTTCTCTGAGCTCCAAGAAACACGTTACATCAAGATCAAGCACCATCCAGGAGCAGAGAGTACGCACAAGAAAACTCTAGGCCGTATTTACTATTATCTGAGTATTTACAAAACTCGAGATAGGCGTGTAGATGGCTGCCACGGCGCGTCACAAGGGTATTGCTCCTGAAATTTTGAGACCACATGAGAAAACTGCTATGTCATATGCCAACGGACCATTAGAAAAATTTATTTGTATAGCATTTTTAGAAATTATTGTTTCGTCGTTTTTTTATCAAAGAGCTGACTGAACAGGATTGACATTGTTGGGAAGCCTACGAGGAGCCCTACAGATGGAGGCCCCTTATGCAGTGCATGACAGTTTGTAAGACTGTACAAGTTGTAACATGGGCCCTATTCTACAATAAATTATAAATTAAAAGCTACACATTTTAAGTTACAAGTTACTAATTTTATTTAGTACTAGTCGTAATAATTTGTTTCGCAATTAAGTTGGCAACACTTAAGTAAATAAATGAAGACTATTACAAGTTAAAATTACTAAAAACAAACATCGTAGCACGTGAACAGTTTCGATAGGTAGATTTTCGTGAAAAATAGGAAGGAGAGACAAACAACATAAACTATGTCCAACAAAAATACTTCCGTACTGTTTCAATAACTACTCATGCAGTTTCTATGCATTTATTTCTAAACCGTTGACATTCTAGTTGTCACTTATTACAGGAATTAATGTATGTATCGTAGAAGTCATCCAAAATTCCGTTCCTGTTAGTATATAACTTCGTGTGCAAAACAGAAACTCTGTCCTGATAAGCGTTTTGCGGTTTTTAAAATGTTTTTAGTACTCCCAATAAATCAAACTTCGTTATGTACACCAACGACCGTCGTAACAAAGCATTATTTCCCCACTCAAGTAAAACTCTCCGAACTTCTCACGCTATGTCAACGTATGTGGATACGGCTCACATTCTTCTTTTGAAGAATTAATCAAGTATATCGATCATGTTCTTGACCATCAACTTAATACAAACAACGAAACTCAACGAACGTACAAATGTGTCAACATCTGTGATAATTTTTACTAATTACATGTTAATTTACTAGTCACAATCTACTGCCTATACTACGGTAAAACAAGTACCAATACAATTACTCAATCATTTTTGTAGAATTTATTTGACAACTTATAGATTAACATAATACTATAAAGTATTGCATAACACATTTTACGTTTTCCTTACATTATTATTTTAAAAGTTATTGTATGATTCAGGGCGTAGATGGTTAATGGATAAATGTTACAAAAGCAAAACAGTATTAGAGTGATTCTATAGGTGTGTGTGCGCGCGCGTGTGTGAGGCAAACAGAAACACAAAAATGTACTTTGTAGTAAGTAACCAATGTCATACGAACAAATTATATAGTGATAGTGCTGTTCATTGCTCTTCCGTGATAAAAAAAAAAATAAATAAAATCATAGCGTGAGAAAAAGCAATGTGACATTTAACTTAGCCGCTTGAAAATATATCTTCGTTATGCAACAAAGTTGGTCAAAATTAATTAGAGGCAACTTCTTATTTTCTGCGATGATCACGAGACCAGATGCCACGGAAATTGAAAATCGGGGATATGACTTACAGTGGAAACTGCCGTAATGTTGTGTAACCACGAGTGTTGATTACTATGTGCAATGTTTCGGGGACATTACGGTCGCAAGAATACCGCATCCATCCGTTTATTCTAAAATCCTATTCAAACTGGCAGGCTTTGATAAGCAGTTCCGCTCGGCTTCAGAGCGATACTGAACAGATCTTAGCATCGTGCCACAAAAACAAAGCATTACTTTTCGTAAATATGTACCTCGGAGGCATAAAACACTATGTTCACTTTTTGTCAAAATTTCCTTTTTACCGTAAACATGGTCACAGTTTCAAGTACTTTGTAGATGTATTACAACACGAAGTCAATGTTGTGTCAGAAAACTTTGTTTGTGGGCACTAAACAGCTGGATTCTCCAGTGAATCACACACTTCAAACTGCTCTCCTGAAATTTTTTTATTTTTGTGACAGTGTCTTATGCCGCCGAGGCACAGAAATGTTATTACATATACTTGATTATTGTGATTATTGAATACAAAATTTTGATAATGTTTTTTTTGTGGTCATTTATACGTATTAGTACTAGATCATCTATCTCATAACTATATATTTTCAAAAAACATCTTTATTAATAAATAATGGATACCTTTGGAAATTAATTAATGAAATCTTGGATTGTATATATGAACTAGCGGTCCCCCGCGGCTTTGCTCGCGAGTATTATTCGTAACTGATAATATTTACTTTAATTGAAAAACCTCTTTGTACACAAGATTGGTACTTCAGTCATCAAGTGTTAGAATGTCCAAGCGGCTAGTTGAACTAGTTCTGCAGCAGAATTAGTTGCTATAGCTGTCCACGCGAAAAGCAGTCTTAAGTTTGTCCCTGCCACTAACAGCGACTTCGCCTGGGCCTAATTTATAGCCCTGCCAATTTGAAGTTGTGGGATGATTACAGACACCTAAGGTAAGAGGTTAATCGAGTGAATAACATCTGATTCACCCTGTGCACAACTATTGGAGACGGCACCTTCAATTTTATATTTCCAAAATAGTCACTTGAACTTTATTGCCATTACAAAGTTTCAGTGGGCAAAGGTTTTGCGGAAACGTATTTGGTGCCCCAAACTTGAGATTAATTAGATGATATATCGTCGGCTTACTGCCAAAAGTGACCAAGTCAAAATGAGATAAAATTATAAAAATGCTAGGAATAAGTATAGGCTATGTTGTTCATGGAAAATTGCCCAAGTTAAAAATATATTCGTCGTTTCGTACTGTTGTGTCACAGTATAGTAACTTACCACACTTTTGTTAATATCTACAATTGAATAATGTTTTTCAACAAAATAGAATTTATAACTTAATCACTTTTGGCAGTATACCGACGATATGTCAGCTGATGTTGTAGAGGAATCTAAGTGGAAAGTGAACTGCAATTTTACCCCTTGTAAATGACTACATGTAAATTGCACTTACTCGATCTGCCTTGTAGTTTTTAAGTGTCAGAACTGAACGTTCGCACGCAGCTTTTAACGGAATAAAGATATAGACGATTCATAAAAACACATTTTGCCCCTTTTTACTGCTTGGTGGTCGAATTTACGTAAGCAACATTTTGAAGTGATAACCAACTCTTAATCCCGAAGGATTCGATAGATATCGATAGTACATTTACGGTATTTTAACTCCCTTAATTGTTGAATTTTGAAAAATCGTTACAGTGGCCAATATGCATTTTATGAGTGTCCTATTAAAGTAAAAATCACGATGATAGGCCATCAGGTTCGAACTATATAGGCGTTTCTTCGGAAACATATTTCACCCCTTTTCACCACCTTAGAAGTCGAATTTCGAAAAATCACTTCTTAGTGCTCGCCTACGACCGGAGGGGAACCCACACAAAAAATTTCACGATTCTAGGTTGAGTGGTTTGGGCTGCAGTTTGATATGACAGTCAGTCAGTAAGTCAGTCAGTGTTCATTTTTATATATAGAGAGATAGTATTAACGAGGAAATAACTGTTAAATTACATGAATTTAAAACAGAAATTGATGAAGAAATAAACAATAAATTACAAAATTTAGTCCAATCGGTTAAAAATACTAGAAATAAAATTATTTATTTGAGTCAATCAGTAAACAAATGTTTAAGATAAATTAAATAATTCGAACCTATTAGTTCATTCAAATTTTAAAAAAATGTGAAAAACAAATAAATGATTTAGACAATTTAGATAATTCAAGTGTTTAAGATATAAATTAAAATGTGATAATATTGTTAAAGATTTAAAATCTAAATATGATACCTTTATTACAGAAGTTAATACAAGTGTTTCAAATGTAAACTCAAAGTGTGGTAATAATTTGTAAGGTTTAGAATTAAAACATGATAATTTTGTTGAAGATTTACAACCAAAATATGATATTTTAGCTTTAAAAACAGATGTTATCGCAGGTGTTTCGGATTTTAAAAGTCGACTAAGCGAATACTTTGATTTCACAACTAATTATATTTCTATTCTCAACTGTAGACTTAAAAGTGTTGCTGACCTAATTGATGAAATCGATGCTGTAAATAAATAATTTTTAGATAACGAATCAATTGATAAACTACATGAAACTAAATTAATAATTGATATTGAAATAAATAAAAAAGTTAAATATTTATAATCAAAATACGATACTTTTTCTTTAATAAAAACAACTGTTGATGAAAGCATTTCAAATAATAATAAAAGAATTTCAAAATTAATTACTGAAAGAAAAATACTTTGGTTTAAATGAAAGTTATAATACTGTTAAAGACCGTAGAATTGTGTCAGTTGATGATCCAATCAATGAAAAAGATGTAGGTAATAAGCATTTTTTAAGATAATTATTAAATGATAAATTACAAAATGTAAACCAATCCATTAATTTGAAAATACAATAACGTGATGATTCTATAAAATAATGGTTTGTAGATAAACATAAATAATGTAATACTGCTTTGCAAACCTGGATAAGTAAATTGATTAGTTTTACAAATAGTTATATTAGTGTTAAAGACAATAGAATTGTACCAGTTGATGATCCGATTTATGACAAATAAACTGTTAACAAACAAATTTTAGATAAAGAATTAATTGGTAACTTACAAGAAACTAAATTAATAATTGATACAGGAATAACTTAAAAATTACAAAATTTTTAATCAATCACTTTTAAATTATTGTGATTCACTAATCAGTTTGAAAATTACACATACTAAAGATAATTTTACGGAAGAAATAACTGATAAATTGCGAAATTTAGATAAATATTTTAATTATAAATTACACAAAACTAAAATAACAATTGATACAGAAATAACTGGTAAGTTACATAATTTGTATCAAACACTTTTAAATTATTGTTAAAAACTAATCAGTATGAAAATTTCTACTGATAATTTAATAAAATTACGATTCACTTGTTTATTTAGACTATTTTCAAATTAATAGAATTGTTATTATTCGTTCAGTTAGAAAATAAAATGCAAGAGGTGAAATTATATATTAAGATAATAACCAACCTCTATTTGTCTTTATGATGGCATAGTAAAAGAAACAATAATCAAACCAGAAATATATGAAAAAACGATCCAAATATATCATAGTAGAAATGATTTAGATTTGGTTGATAGCGCGGATAATAATTAAACAGAATACATTTTTATGATTGATGGAACGATAAATAAACTAACAATAAACCCTGAATATTATATAAAAATCATTCAATTATACCACAACGTATCAAAAATGTATTTGTTTAAGCCATTTGATGTAAAGTTGTACAATAAAAAATATATATTTTTTAGTTCCAAAAAAGTTTTAATGTACCAAATAATACAACTGTTATTATTGAAGTGGTAATGTTTTATAAATATCATTAAACCTTTAAAAAATCTTAAATTTTATTACGACATATGTTATCATTTAACTCACGTGTCATATCTGGATAGAAGATCTTGGAAAGACTATCAAAAACATTTAACAAAATGTTTGCTGGTGTGTAAGAAAATGTATCCATCAAATAAGATAAGATAACAAACAAAGTAAAAGAAAATGCGTTTTTGAACTGGTGTTTGTGTAAATTAGATTCAATTGGTGGGCTGTTATGTTTCACAGAACATAATGTCTTAGAAAAAAATACATTTAATTATGGTGATAAGATACCTAAAATTACTCCACTTGAAACGAAAAACATTCGCTGCAACCTAGTAGATGGTATAATTCTGAAACATGATAAATACAATAACAGAGAAACTAATATTATTGCTACATTTAAATCAAGTGTCGGTTTTGGTGAAACTATTTATTACGAACCTTTTCGTCCATTATTTATTATACAAATATCGAAATTGGAAGATACTGTTTTAGAAATATGAAATGACAAGGGGAAATTAATAGACTTTGATTTAGCTGAAAGAACTATAGTATAATAAATGAAACCATATTTACATAACATTAAATATTTACTTATTAATTTTATTTATAAAATGAACAAAAATAGAAATAGACAACAGTTATTATATTGATTATTATTTTCATTTTGTTACTTGTTTTGTTTGAGAAGGAAAAGTTTATTTCAACATCACAATAGCCGTTAGTAAAATCTGTATGAAATTAAAAATTTGGGAAGATGTACAGTTTGAAGTATTTGATATGAATTTTTGTGGATTTTCTGTTTTAAATCAGTATGAATATACCCACAAATTTAAAATAGAATTTCGTAATAGATAGTGTCATTGGAAATTCAATTTTCTCGAAAAATTTTTTTTTAGTAATTAATTTTTGTTGCTTTTCTATATTATAAATACAATTGAAATATCACAAAACATACCTAATGGGGTTAAATGCGCTTAAGAAACTTTCCGATCTTACAATAGATAAACTCTATTTAATAGAATGTGTTGAAATGTTAGAAACACGGTTTGGACACAAAGCAGTTGTAATTTCAGAAAATTTTAAAGTAATATTACCAGACAGATATGCTCGAAAATGCATTGATCAATTTATAAAATATGTAAATAATGATAAATGTGGATTTCGTTTATAATGGAATTATATATTGTGGTAATAAACAGATGGATTCTATTTTTTAAATATTAAATTAATCTTATTTGAATATTGTTATACATAACAAAAATTTTCATTATTAATGAAATATATAACTTCATTTAAAAGTGGTCTAAATACGTACTATAAGATAATTTAAAAATTAATTTAAAATATATAAATCTTTGTTTCAACATATTTTTTCCCATTAACTTTATCATTAATTTTTTTATAAATTTTTACACACAAAAATTTATTTTCAATTAACTCTATTTCTAAAATGTTCAATAAATTTTTGTGATAACTTTTGACAACATGAATTACATCTCCAGTTAACTTTATCTTGAATTTTTCTGAGAATTTTTGTCTATTTGAAATGTAATCAAAATCATCTTTATCTTGAAATTTTCCTATAAATTCTTCGGATAATTTTTGATCTTCTGAAATGCATTCCCAATTAACTTTACTTTGAAATTTTTCGATACATTTATCAGATAGTTTTTGTCTCCTGAAATAGGCCTATATTCCCAATTATCTATATTCTGAAATATTTCAATTAATTTTTCTAATAAATTTTGGTAGTCTGAAATATATTCGAAATTAACTTTATTTTGAAATTTTTCTATACATTTTTCGGTTAACTTTTGGCGTTCTGAAATTATGTTCCCAATTAACATTATTGTGAAATTGTCAAATAGAATTTTCAGATAATTTCAATCCATAAAACTTTTCATTTTCCCATTCTAATTTTTTATTTCTATTAATATAATATATAACGTAATCTTTGATTGTTACATTTGTTAAATATGAATTATATAAATATTTTAATTCTAAGTTTTTGTAAATGTTTTCGTATATGATTATTAAAAATCATTACACTTTATTTTGTTCAATAATGATGTTGTCATCTACGTTAATTTTTGTCACCATTTAATAAAGAAACTTATTTAATAACAAAATGACAAATATTTTTTATTTCATTTATGACGATTACTATTTTATAATTTACAACAATTTCATTGAAAACGTTTATTTATAAAGGATGATTACTTTTTTTGCATTTTTGGAGCAAAAATAATGTTACTGCCCTAGAACGTACAAATGGACACTACTGATTACATTGAGGGTGTAGCAGCTTTAGCCTACATGCCATGTTGGCATAGATACATTAGAATGCATTTTATAGTAAGCGGTACATTCTTGTGACTTGTAAAAATATAAACTGTTATGATGCTTAGGATGCACTGCTCAGAAAGCAACATGAAATGTTTACAAAACCCAACGCTACAACAGTTCTAGTCAATAACAGGGTGACCACTCATTTTATTTTCATGAAGGAAAGAATTTTAGAGAGCAGTTTCTGGAAAGATTGACGATCCCATCAACACTTATCATTGTGCACAGAATTGGAAGTTAACACCCCGCTGTTTCCAAAAGTTTCCCAAAATACAATTTAAAAATTAATTTTTCAAAAGTGAACTTCTTCCTTACGATATGCGCTAGGCAAAAATTGCATTGTGTAACTATACCTCTTTTTGATAAGGAAACATCCCCGAAAGTTTTTAACGTAATATATGAAACAGCCTGTATATTTAGTTTTGTAGTAATATGAAACACACGAATTATATTATCACTGATAGCTTTTTATTTATCAATAATCCCATTAACAAAGCCTGTGCTTAGTAAATTAAAAACTATAAATAAAACCCATTTGCTGCACATATTGGCAAATATAGTCCATTCGTGATAAAATTAGCACTTTTGAATTAAAACTTTGTGTAACATTCCACACACGAACGCTCGGTCATTTTCTTTCAGTAAAGTTGGTGGAGAATTAAGTGAAGTAATTTTATGTTGTAGTGTCTTTCTAAGTGTACGGTGACAAAATTGGAAGGTCTTCAAGTCCTTATCATTTTACCGAGAATGGGGTATAGACGACTTATATGCATGCCAATATCATCGAAGTGGCTCAGCTGTTTGTTTCAATAAATGAGTACAGAAAACCATTGTTTGAAAGTATTTGAGTTAAAAATTATTTCACACATTGTGTCAAAAAATGTTTATGTAGTAGATACTTTTCTTTGTCTAAGGGCTGTTTATAGTAGAAGACTAATTTGTATGCAGTATTTTGTAAGATTCTTTAAGATGACTGTGAGATACAAACAGTAAGAAAAATCAAGTATTACATACCAGGTGTGCTAACTCTATGTACATTTACTCAAGAACATTATTATGAGTTATAATGGTCACCTATGTAAAGTGTTTTTTCAAACCTTGCCTTGATATTTTACTTGAAAACGATTACAGCCCTACAAAAATAAACTATTTGTCTTTATTTGTGTGTGATATTATTGTTATTATTAAAGATCTGTAGATGCATAGCTTAAACAATATTTTTAATGGAGCCTATGTTTTGTGAAGTTTATGCTGTGTTGAACTTAACCACAAGAGATTATGTAAATAAATTTGAAAGTGTAAAATTGCACATTTTTCAGTTTAAATATCTGCAAGAAAATACATTCTACAGTTTTGTGTGGTTTCCTCCATTACGCCATTCTTTCAATGCGGGCAGTTTCTGTATCATGCCAACGCCAAATGTTATAAAGATTGACAAACTTTAACCATTTTATGTATAAATGTTTATCTGCTCAAATTAGGTACATTTTTTACTCAGATTTTTGGCAGGTTTCGAAAATATTTTTTTAAAAAATATAGTGTGTATAAATATATAAACATGATATAATATAATGATAGTGAATACAAGTTGTTTTATTAATTTTGTAGGTTTGTGTACATATGTAGAATATTCATACTACTTCTGCGGATTGTAAGTGTAAAATTGAGGTTACTCCTGATGTTTAAATTAATTATTTTGTGTGAACAGGGCTCTTGCAGGTATATTAACTGTGTAAATTGTTATTTTGACCAGCTATATAATTAGCATATAGCCCCATTTTACATCTTGCAACACCAAAATTCTCTGGGGGAGGACACACGGACAACCCCCCCCCCCACACCGCTTTCTTTTGGGGATGAGTGTTCCTCAACAACTAAATAAATTTCAGTTCCCCCCCCCCCCAAATATGAGCTTGCGACACCCATGACCAGTGTGAAGCTAACATAATCATAAGAACTACATAGGTAACGTAAATGATAACAATAGGAAGAAAAGAAGCAAAATTAAAACATACAATATGTAGTGTTACAAAGAATAATCGATACACGCAAAACAAAACAAAAAACCAATTTCTCACCAATATTTTACTGCTTGTATAATTATTTTGGCCAGGCCCACAGAAGTCCTTAACAGCTAGTGGACCTGGCGCGTAAGCCATGTTGTAGCGTGGTACAGAAAGTATTTTTCTTGTATAACTACTAAACATGTTGCCAATGCGTTTATCTATGAAAACAAGACCCAATTCAAACTGTGTCCCTATGTTTTTAAAAATTCCATTCGATAATTAAATAACATGATTACCAAGCTTTTCAATAGTACTAACAATTATTATTTCATGTATCTTTAGCTAATTAAATATTAACCTTAATTGCCAAAACAAAATCATAGAAAACTGCATCGGACTTAATAACATACTTTCCACAAATGAAATAATAGGGTCATCACTTGAATTCCCGTTTCAAAACTCTTTGTACAAAAACACTGAACGCTAGTTTAGAACTTCGCTACTAGAAGTGATAAGGTGATTGACAGACGTGTTATATTCGACTTATCGCTTTACCCGTTTCCGTGACTCAAACGTAAAAAAAAAAGCTAAGTTCTACTAACTCCTAATTAAGTCTCTGAGCGCGATAAACCTTGTTGTAATGTTGTCATACTTGTGTTGACCTCAATCTGTTTGGCGCCCCCTACCAGCCGGGGCCCCGCGCTAACACCCTAGTGTTGCCTGGACGACAGCACGATTCGATTTAGGTTATATGGCGAATAATCGAAATCAAAACACAAAAATACGACTTTTAGTCAAATTTAGAATAATCTTAAACTCACATCTTAGAGTTTCGTATAATAATTCAGTTGAAGTGGAAACCACGATGATAGCATGTCAGGTTCGAATTGAATGGACTATTACGTAAAACACATTTCTCCCCTTTTCATGCCCTAGGAGTAGAATTTGGAAAAATCCTTAAAATATACTTTCCAGGTATTTACGTAATCATCATTGCAAAGATAAAGGAAACTATGTATCCAAGCGTTCGATAGATATCGAAGATAAACGGAAAACACATTTCATGCCTTCTGATCTCAATACAAGGCTGCTTATGCACATGACGCATGAACGGTGTTGTGGCGAGGCGCGCCTATTCTTTTCTACGCGAAACAGATCAACATATTCAAATTATATTTACCTACGAAAAGAACACAAGGTTAAAATTAAGCTTCCATCACTTAAAATATATGCAACATGCTTATTAGAAACATGTTTTGGGGGGTCCCTCGAAATGGCTAAAAACTACTTTTTTAGACAATTGTAACTGGAAAAAAAAAAAACCCCCCGGATTCATAAAATACTACGTTGGAAGTATGCGTCGAACTTTACTACAAACTTTCCACAAAAACATTGTAGGGTCGCCGCTTTAAGTCCCATAGTAAAAAGAGTAATAGGAAAAGACTGCACGCCAGTTTGGCGCGCCGCGAATAGACGCGCTGGTCTTACCGTCCAGTGAGGAGAAACCTTATCGCTTCACTGTCTCTGCGCATCAAACGCGAACAATTACATTCAGCGTATAGCCATCTTAAGGATCGAATAAAAAAACTAAAATTGCTTAGTATGCAGTTGCATGAAGTTTAATTTTGAAGTAAAAATCACGACATGCTTGCCTACGCCTTGAAGAGAACCCACCCTCGAAATTTCATGATTGTAGGTCCAGCGATTTAGATTGTGTTTTTATGTTAGTCAGTGTTATCTTGTACAGCTGAGATTAATATTAGACGCGTTATTTTAATTTTGAAGTTTGAATCACTCAAACATAAATATGGTAAATATGTATGTACAATAATACCTGTCCTTTGTGTTCTCAAATTTTACTTGTACTGATGATAAGTTAACTCTTGAAGAAAAACAAGACAAGTGAAAAACATTTAAAAAAAGTTATATGGCCTGCAGTTTCATCAAATAAGGCTTTATATTATCTGTTAAATTTCATACAGCATTATCAATTAACTCTACTGTATTGATTATCAATAATTAGTACCACAGGCAGAGTAACGAATTACAGTGATGACTAAATCTGTGAGAAACGTTGATTTATTTGTAAATAAACTTGCAAGGAAGTTAAATAAGAAAAGTGAATTTGAATGGGAAATCCTAAACTTAAATGATTGTCGATACAGTTATCCAGTTTTATAGATTGTTCTCCACGATCACGGATAGCAGGGAATGAAAATCAATTTATATTTGGTTGAATCGTGTAGTTAAGTTTAAAATGGTTTAGCTTGAAAGACGAAAACTATTTGTGTTATTTTAACAGTACCACCTATTTGATTAATATTATTATTCACTGAAATGTTAATTATATCACATGATTTTTAAAATTGGTAAAGATTACTTTCACTGAATATTCTTTTGTGATATCTTCTCCACATCTTACGATTTTATTAATTGTTGTAGTTCTTAACTGACATACTAGAGAAACGAAGATAATTCAGAGGCACTTATTTAAGGATGATTGTTTGAAGTTTCATCTGCGTAAGTGTCTCTTAATTTCAGTTATGTTCACGTCTATTGAAGTGAAAGTAAGACCGCGTTACGTAAATCTGTTATTGACCGCGCGTGCTATCAAGTAATGTGTAAGCATTCGCTCTACTGCTTTGTAGAACTGTTCTAAAAACTACTCGAAACCAAAAATCACCGAGTGCTTGGTCGCCGAATTAGAAGTACGCTCCCGTTCTCCTAGACAGTGAGTCATAGGGCTTTACCGCAAATGATAGTTGGTCTTATCAGACGATAACAAGTATCACGTGAACGTACTTTCTGAGCCAAATAACTCAACACAGCTCTAACAATGGTGATGAATTACTTTACTATAGAATATACAATAAACCAGTGACTTCACATTCTCTGTTCATATGGCCGTACCTAATATTGGATAGTTATGTGGCAACGGCAAGGAGAGAATTGATAACCCATGGTTAGCCCACTGTGATTAATATGCATGCAGTGTATTTAACACACATCTAGGTAAAAGCAGTTCATTGTAAAATTAATACTACTGAAAACTTGTTTATTATTTTTTTCCTTTCCTTTAATTTGTATCTTTCTACATCTGCCATGCGTGGTCGTATTGGTGGGTATATTTTGCATTTTCGAAGCTAAATCCTCCGGCTTTTAGCTTTAAATGGTTCTGACAACCTGGTGACCCCAGGTCGACAATACTATTACAAATTTAGCAAAAACTTAAATATGGGCAATTCTCTGAGCTATTTGGGATAGAGGTCTTATAATTAGAAATAAAAGAGTTGAATTAAGTTATTGATTTACTAGCTCGCAAAGCTTACATAAATACACAAAACAGCAATCAACTGTAACTTCCACAACACCCTTAATTATTCACACAATTACTACTGCACCACAGAAACGTTAATTAACTCTGAAAATTAAATAGCAACATTGTTTAAAATTAATTAAAGACTACAAATAACAGTAAAAGTTAAGTCATATATCAAATTAACAGGCTCTCAAATAGTGACAATGTACAACCTTAACAGTCTGAAGATGTGATGACTCCCCATGCACTGTGCAGCACTTAGAGTGCACCACTGTCTTCACTCTTGAGGTCTTCAGGTCGACTCCCGTCGGGCACCTCCTTTTTGTCCGTCGACCCGCAACTGCCGTCCTCTTGTTTCGCCCTATACTCCTCCGAAGGTATGTGCCTGAAGCTCCATAGTAGACTCTGACATTACCAAGATGTCTTCACTAGTCTCTCTCCACAAGCTTAGCACCTCATTCAAGCAAGACCTACAGTGAACTCTCCTAAGTTGCCAGTGACTGCTCTCGCTAATACGATACCTCCAGTGTTGTACTTCACAGCCCACCACCTTTCTGTAGCACGCCGACACCTTCTTCACTACTGCCGTTGATACAACATCCCAAGTGTTGTCTGTCCATTCTGCAGCCCGCTGATGTTACTCAGCCTCGACACCGAACACCGTCGCTGTGTTGCCATCCTCGAGACGCGCGCACCTTGAAAGCTTCGCCGCGCCAACACCCCATGTGTAGTTTTCTCCGAGGCCCGTTACTACTCACGACGTCCGTCGATGCCACTGGGGCGCCGACGCCGATGCCGACCTCCACCACACTCGGGTCTCACTTCACACTTCAAAATACTTCCAAAGACAAAACTCTACAAGACTCCCAGAGGACTCTTCAAGACTGACTACCTCTGTTTCGCAGAATGGGGGCTTTTATACTGCCCATTTAGTGATGTATATCGGCTGTGCAACATGATAACCAGAGGTCTAAATATAGATACTGCCTCACTCATACCTGCCAAGAGTCACGTACACAAAGGCGTCATCCCGACGACATCTTGAGCGTATTGCAGCACCTCTGGGAAAACCCATGACTGTGGTTGACTCATCAAGCTGTCCACCTAGCATGATATAACATCCCTGCTGCCAGGCCAACACGCAACAATACTGATGAGACTGGCAGGTGATTCTTGACACACCTCTCAGCTCAGATCTGTACGATTCTCGTTATACCTTCAGCATTCGAATACACGAGGACAGGTTCTACCAGAAAAATGAAGGGTTGTCGCCATTTGGGTGCGGCGCTAAGCCGTAGTTGCTAGGTGCAGTCCATGCATCATAGGCGAACTTCATATGCCGTCTTACATTTTTCCTTAATTTACTAATTTTTTAAATTTAATATTTTAATTTAATATTCATTCAATCGTTTGTTAAGGCAGAACAAGTTTATGAGTGCTATTCATATTCTAATTTTACACCATATAAAGTGTTTGTTGCTTTATGGGGATTTTTTAAAAATTTATTTTCTTTATTATTTCGGCCATACTTGCATACGGTCCTGTCTTGCCAGTGGCTTGGCTACCTTGGCCAGGGCTCTCACTTCTAGCTTCATGTCTCCGGAGTTTTATTTCACGCCGCATGTAATATTAACTTCTGCTGTTCACGCACCGATCCCACGCTCAGGAACACTAACTCTGTTTCTTGTACCGTTTACCACCCCCGTTCTGTTCGTCAGAAAGTGCTTGTTACAGGGCTTGTAGAGTCAGTCGTAACTGGTTTACTCTGTACTATGTCCAGTAATGTATGCCATCTTAGCCGTTTCGACACTCGCGCGCCGTCTCTTGAGAGTTTTTTTTAACCTCCTGTACCTGTACGCGGTCTCCAGCGGCATTGGTTTGCCGCCTATGTTACCACCTTGTGCGCGCCAGACGTGTTTCTGGACGAGAGTTTTTTTACGTGTTTTACGTGTGTAACATGGACTATTTTCTGCTCAGGATGTAGTCACTCTTGGGCTGCTATAGTTTTTTTTTTTTTTTTTATCTATTTGTAGAAGTAGCGGCTAGTTTCCATTTTTGGAAAATGTAGTGAACACTTTCAACTACCTACATCTAGCTTCAAGATGCTACATACGTAGCATTTTTTCGCCCTCATCTTTGGTAAGTGTTACCACAGTGAGAGCCCATTCCCGTTTTATTTTATTAGTCTCGAGCAATAACTAAATTTTTCCGTATGTTTTTTTTTCCTCTGTTCACAGAGGGTCCTAGTCGCAGTTTCAGTCCTAGTTCCAGTCTCAGTTCCAGTTTACTTGTTTTTCGATGTACTACCGAAATTCTCCTGTCTCTGTCGATTTGGCAGACTGGATTGGCCATGGCGTGGTCTCCCGACATCCGCAGCATGCCGCTAAGTAGCTACCTCAGGACTGTTTTTATTATTTATCCTGCTCTGAGAATGCTGCAACCTATGGTGATGCGCCTTGTTCACTTAATTTTTGGCTGCCATAGCGTAACACAGAAACATGATTTTAAAAAATGTAACCTAATGTAATTTTATTTTCATTGTTTATTTTCACTATTCTGTTAAGTTTATTTGTAAGGAGCCTCATTTCTATAAACGTAACTATTTCTGAAATACTGTAAGTTTTATGTGCGAATTTACTAATCAAAATATTGTGCAATCAAATACGCACAGTTTTGTATAAAAATACTGGATCTTGAACCTATATTTTATTCCTTTTATTTAATATAAATATCCTCTGAGTTTATTAAATTAAATAATAAATAATCGTTATCTGACGTTACTGTTTACCAGCACACAATAAATTATGAGGCAGCAGATTTAGTCTATAGTGATGTGATTACACCCTTGGTTGCTGTGTTCTTAAAATCTATGTAATACCTAATATAAAAGTTGTCTATTATGATACACAGTAACCGAAAGAGAGTATCAACCATAGTTGCAAGTTCACACATCTAGGTGCGGCGCCGTAGTTCCTAGGCACTTGTTCATATATCTAGGTGTGGCGCAAACAGTTAGGCGTCTGTGTTATAGTTGCTAAGCGCTAGTGAACACATCTAGATGCGGCGATGTAAATTACAGGTGCTAGTGCGCGTATCTTTGCGCGGCACCGAAGTTACTAGGTGCTAGTGTCCACATCTAGGCGGAGCGCCATAGTTGCTAGGAGCTAGTGCGCACATCTGGGCGCGGCACGCTAGTTCCCAGATGCTAGTGCGTACATCTAGGCGAGGCGCCATAGTTGCTAGGCGCTAGTGAACACATCTAGGCGCGGCGCCATAGTTCCTAGGTGCTAGTACGCATATCGAGACACGGCACCGAAGTTCCTAAGTACTATTGCGCACATCTAGGTGCGGCGCTGTAGTTGCTAGGTTCCATAACTGTACCCCAAATAAAAAAATAGAACTTCAATACTAAATTCTAGTCGATAACAGTTATGAGCAATGATGCGGCTCACAGATTCACACCTTTACACCTTACACAAAGTTGTGCCATAATGTGGTTGGACATCGCGCTAGGTTTTTGAACAAAGGCTAAACCGTCAAGGAAAAACCAAAAAATTGCATCTTAATGAATAGTGATGGCGGGTTTCATCTATGATGGCGAACATAATTCACAAATCTACAATTCCCAGCCTTTCCCCAGAACACTAATGTACTAACCACTATTTACTAATCCTTCCCTTAAAATTATGAAAATTGCATATTTTAACATGTTTTAACATGTTTAATCTGTAATATAATAGCTACGTACTGAAGAACCAAACATTTTAGGTTTTTGAGTACGGGATTTTGCATTTTTAACCGACTTCTAAAAAGGAGAAGGTTATCAATTCGGTTGTAATTTTTTATGTTTGTTACCTCAGAACTCCGTAATTTATAAACCGATATGGCAAATTCTTTATTTATTTTTTGTTGGAAAGGGGATGTTTACAAGTAGTTCCAATTTTAATTTTATTGCCATTGGACCTTGGATTTCGAAGATACACTAGGGAACTCCTCAAAATCGAATAGGAGTTAGTAAGAGATTTTGGTCAGCGCTTAACACCCAGGTCTTTAGCGCTGGCGAGGGGTGACATGAGGTGAGTATGGAGTGGCGCTGGAACGAATGGGCAGGGGAAACGGAAGATCTCTGAGAAAACCCGCCGACCAGCCGCATCGTCCTGCACGATTCCTACAAGCGAAAATCCGGGGACCGACCCCGCCGGGAAAAATCGAATACGAAATGTATAACCTTTGAAAGAACTGTGCAATGGGAGTGCATGGCTGGATTTAGTTTCTTGGACATACTCCATTGCGATATAGATGACTGTCAAAGAATACGAAAGATAATAGAAAATCATACTCATACATTTATATTATGATTAGTTTTCTTTGACAGGCAATGGAGTATGTCCAAGAAACTAAATCCAGTCACGAAATGTATTGTGATTAAGATATTGAAAGGTTTATGACAGTTCAATACCAGATAGGTACCTAACTATAGTCAAGGGCTTTCTGGACTGACTTGGACTGTGAAGTCACAACGGAACTCCTAACGACAACAGCTGGTAGGCAGGCACCGGAACTCCATAAAAATAAAATAAAATAAAAAAATTAACAAAAAATAATACCCACTTCAAAAAATCTACTCTAAAGAAGCACTAAAAAGTGAAAAATAAATACGTTATTTTTAGACTGCTTGGAATACAATCAATTTATTAGGATAGTAATATACAATGATTGTTATTTTTGGAGTCGGTGCCAGCCAAGCTTTTTAGAAATTTCACGAAATTTTCTAAAATTTACAACATGATTTTTTAAACTTACGTTAATTCGGTAATGTAGCAATACCTAATTAAACCATGTGCTCCCCTCCAGCCCCTCCGTATACGTCCGCCGCTGCGCCCCGTGCCGTTCAACGCCGCGCGGCTGCTGTCTTTGTGTCAATTAAAAAATAATTAGTTGCCGTTAACGTAAAATTTCATCAATTTAAATGTATACCTACGACTCCAAAAATATCAATAATTGTGTTACTGTCCTAATAAATTTATTGTAGTCTAAGCAGTCTAAAAATTAATTACTTTATACTTTTTAATGCTTTTTTTTTTCAGAGTTGATTTTTTGAAGTCGGTGTTATTTTGTTGTTAAAATTTTTTTTATTACATATTGACGGCAAACGTCGTTAACTAGTTATTTTAAAATTCTACGTCACGTTTTTGGCGTCTTTGGAAAATTTAACTGTATACGCACTTTTTTTAAAAGTAAATTTCATGCGAGAACTTTTTAGGTTTGATTGCAGCATTTTTCATTGTAAAACATAATAGAGAAGTACAATTTCATTGTACAACTTAAAAGTTGTAGGCCAGTCTCAGTTAAATGAGGTGTTGTGTAGCAAAATTCTTCTTTTTCACAAGTTGAAAAAATTTAGTTGGCAGTGCAGTATTGTTAATTTTTTACATCTGCATGGACTGAAAAATGAAGGCGATTGAAGTGCATTTTTACACTCTCAACTGCCACGACAAAAGTAATGTTGGCAACAAAACTGCCCCTTTCAAGCAAAATAGTTGCAACAAATCTGTCCTTTTCCAAATGCTAAATATTTGCACCATAACTATCCTTTTCCAGCATAGGCCATGCCTTGATAAAAATACTCGAACCTGTAGATACTCCACGCGACAAAAGTACGAGGCTCTATTAACCTTATCATTTCAGCACGAAAAAGCTGTAGCGGATGTTAAGCAGTAACACCACCATTCGAAATAGGGTTAAATACCACTACTTTAGATATATTTTTGTAAACAATTTCAACGTTAGTTTTAAAACTCGCTCTACTGATGCACGTTCGACATGCATTCACCTGAGGTCAAAGATAGCGCGAGCACCATCACATCCTGCTCGTGATAATTAGTTCTTGATTAAGCTAAGGGTGTATCAGATTTTTACATCATCTTAAAAACAAAAAATGAAAATGATTTGTTATTGTCTTTCGATTGCAAAAAAAAAAAAAAACCTGTTGTTACCTTACATTCCTGATCAATCAACATATTATAGCAGACAACTCTATCAGTATAATCTAACTGTCGTGTGTGGGCATTCCAAAGCTAAACAAAGCAATGATGATGTTATTATTTATGGGTTGCCTTACAATCGAGCATTTCAAGGGATCAAATTAAATTTTCTCTGCAATTTGTGACACACCGAGCAGCATAAACCTTGAAGGCATTCATTAGTAGTATAATACTATGTTGCGATGGCTGTCCAAGACAGAATACAACTAATATATTCGTTGCGATGACTGCAAAGTGGTTACTTGAATCAGCTCCTTACACCACAAATAAAGTCACTGCTATGTACTCTGTTGTAGGTGGTTACCACCCGAATGAGTTTTCGGAAAGACAGAGAAGGTAATCAGAAAAAGAGTACTCCCGATGATTATATATCATTTGAGAGAGTTTAGCCAAGTAAAAAGACTAGGATCTGAAGTACCTGTTTTGGATTTGAAACAAGCAGTTCAGGAAACTGTCAAACCATTTGCAAATTGGCATTTTCGGTTTTCACAGGCCAAGAGATTCTTTCTCACCAAAATATAAAAAGGGCAGTGCTAGTGCAAAGTGAATTACATTACAGGACAGACACTGGAGTAACCGCAAGAATTACGAAGCATGGAAAAAGCCTGCCTTTAATCAATCCTGCTGTGTTGGAAAACAAAGTATCAGTGAAACATGTTAAGCTTGCGGACGTCAACAACCTGTTAGGCAAACATTATGGAACTGATTGGCGAAAATTTCCATTGCTTGCATTCTGCAAACAGTTACTCGAAAACACCAACATTGATGAAAACGAGCCTGAAACAAATGAGGCACAATCCGAAAAATTTTGAAGACCTGGAGGACTTGGTAGTTTAAAACTACATTTATGTGAACTTTTCCAATTTCACAAAGGTTCATATAGCCTTACTTATTGTTACTTAATATCTAATCTGGACAGATTATTGTTAAGTCGTTCTGTACCAATCCCTGCAGATCTTTGTTCTATATTATAAATAGTGAATATTGCTCTGCACATGTCAATGTTATATTTACAGGACTGTCCTTTTCTACTTCGGCAACACAATTGACCATTTCATATAGTTGACAGCAAATCTTTTTCCCCTACATATTTTCATTAATAACTAAAAATATAATAGAATAATTTGTACTTTATTGTATAATAAGTTTGTATACGTTTTTAACAATGACCAGACACATTCGTTTTACAGTTTCTGTATTAAACACTCTTGTAGTGCGTTTTCCCCCATTTCCCGGAAACTGTCTACACTGGAAAATTAGAATTTTGTTACTCACCACCTCATATCCATTGAAAGATACGTCCGAAACTTTAAAGTGACAATGTAGCTATAACGAACACTACGAATATCGCCAAGGTTGAGCCGAAGGGTCTCGAAACGTGGACGGTGTCCAGTTGTTTCTGCCACCCCTGGCTCACATAGAAGCGACGCGGTGCACCGCCAAGAAGATGGTTGCCACAGAAGTCATGAGACTTGTCCAGAAGTGGCGCGCTGCGTACAGGTGTCCAGGTGTGCGTGCTGTTATTTAATTACGTGTCATTTTCCTACGCAACTGAAACTCTGCGCGACGTGCCGTAGGGACGACATCCCTTTTAAAGATTCCTGAAAATATGTCTATCGCAATCAGACCTTTCTCTATAGAAGGCCTTCATTTTATGACTTCCTTCAAGGGCCAGCAGACACCTACCGATACTTAGATACAAAGGTTGGCAAACGGGAGGTTCCAGAGAAAACTTGTCGGTCACGGCAACGCCCAACCTGTTTCCCCGCGTGATAAAATCGAGAGTGACTCCAATTGGGAATCGATCCCGCATCACCGTGGTTGTAGGCGATTGGTCTGACCATTGCAATACTGCGGTCCCATTAACGTTAAGGAGAAAAAGTGTCGCCGTTTTGTATTTATGTACTTTTTATCATACTTATAATTTCATTTTCATTTATGAAAATTTAACTTCGTTAAAGCATTAAATATGTAGTGCTTACTGACAGAATTTTTAACGTCATAAAATATTGTTACGGCATCTGAAACAGTCCGAAGTAATTAATTCAATGTTCTACTCCGCTCGTATTTACAGGCATTCCATTAAATTAACTACAGAAATTTTACGTACCTAGATTTTAAATAATAAAACTCAAATGCATTGCATTCCTAAAAAATTAATTAATTTGAGTTAAGACCATGCTCTTTAGTTTATACTGTTTTGCGATACTTATTTCTTTTAAACTTAAACCTCTAGGCGCAAGTCACTGAACTGGCGTGCAGTCTTCTCGCTGATAGCTCGCCTCTATAATACATTAAGCTGTGACCGCGTCTCTTTATGACGTAAAATTAAAGATTCTGTACCAGTATTTGCATACCTAAAATGAACGTAGAAATCATATTTTTATAAGTTTTTGGCTGTTAGAAATTTAACTTGAAAGATTATTGTAGTACTTGAAACTGTTATACACGCGTGCAACGCTCTTTGAGTGATATTCCTAAACAAATATCACTCACACACATTGAGTCTATTATCGGCGGCTACGTGACCTACGCAGGCGGACACCTTAATATCTATATATATAAAAATGAAAGGTGACTGATTGACTGACTGACTGACTGACTGACTGACTGACATATCAAACTGCAGCCCAAACCACTGGACCTAGAATCGTGAAATTTTTTGTGGGGGTTCCCTTCAGGTCGTAGGCGACCACTAAGAAAGGATTTTTCGAAATTCGACCTCTAAGAGGGTGAAAAGAGGTGAAATGTGTTTCCGAAGAAACGTCGATAGAGCTCGAACCCGACGGCCTATCATCGTGATTTTTACTTAAATAGGACACTCGTAAAAATGCATATTAGCCAATTTAAGGATTTTTCGAAGTTCAACTTTTAAGGGGCTGAAAAGACATTAAATGTGTTTCCAATCAACTATTGATATCTATCGAACCCTTCGGGATAGAGAGTTGATATTCACTTCAAAATATTGCTTACGTAAATACCCAAAAAGTAGTTTTAGGGTTTTTTGAAATTCGACCCCCAGACAGTAAAAAGGGGCAAAATGTGTTTTTAATGAATCGTCTTTATCTTTGAAACACAATTGGCTATCGTCGTGATTTTAACTTTAATTGGTTACTTTTACAAATGTCTATGGCAGGACTCAAAATCGTTTCGAAATTTTTTATTTAAAGGGGTGAAAATACGTGAAATGTGTTTTCGATTATCCTTCCATATCTATCGTATCAATCGAGATATCGAAGTACTCTTTGCTTTAAATTGGTGCTTTTGTAAGTATCCCAAGTACCATTTAAAATATATTTTCCGAATTCGGCCCTAAACTGGTTAAAAATGGGGTAATATGAGTTTTCGACTCACATTCGATATATATCGATCCCATAGTTTTTTATATAGAGACGTGATTTTTG
>PNEQ01050028.1:0-41072 GCA_003012365.1 Medauroidea extradentata
ATGCACTACTTAGACCAAATCACAACACAAACTACACCTCAAGTAGTATGATTCTAACAAGGAACGAAAGAGGCGAAGAGAAGGTAGTAAACTAAAATAATAAAAGAGAAAGTGAGTAGAAAGAAAAGGAAAGCGCACGTCTTTGTTCCTTATGCCCAAGACTCCACCAATTAATTGTCACGGGGGCGTAGCTGGGTTAAGTGGGTTCGCCCAGACTAGATTACTAACAACCAACTATATAAAAAAAAATAAACTCATGAAACACTTTCTAGTCAAAAACGAACACTCGCTTCAAAAGAATACTGAACAAAACTCAGACATTGCGAGATGTACCAGTACCAATATAAGTGACGTTAGAATCATACAAAATTAAAAGTAGAATAATAAATAAATTAAAGAGAAGGGTTAATAGAAGTAAAAGATAATGTGTTCCAGACACAACACAAATATTTATTTAAGAATAAAATATAATCTGTCTCTATCTGAAATTGACTCAATGGTAAACTGATTTCATCTACCGACTTTAAAATATTACGAGGGAACCCTTACTGCCTTGACAAACTATTAAAAAAAATAACAATTAGTCAAAAAAAACTAAAAGAGACAGGCAAGTAAAATTCAAATTAAAACTTTAAACTGTGGTGCAATAAAATGGAAAAACAGAAGAAAGAAAAGCTCAAAGTGATAGCCTAAGCCTACATGATCTTGAAGAAGAAAAACTAACTGTTAAAGTAGTACATGACTACTATTCCCGTCTATACTTACATACCTAAATACTGCTGGCGGCCAAGACGCCACAACTCATCTAGACCATCTGGATCGACTGACGGTTCTCTAAAGACTGCTTTCTACTCACGTCTACTACAAGATACTTATAACTACTGAAGTGGAATAATAAACAAATACTAAAGTTTGTACGTCACATTTTTAAGCCGGGGTGCGGCCGTCCTCCTGCGGCCGAAGGCGTGGAACTCTACGATCTGCACTCCATCACCGCTGAAGTTGAACTCTCTTCTCGGTAAAACGATCTTACTTTAAAAATACGGTCCCGCGGACGACAAACAACTCTACAAAAACATGACGTCGGCCGATGCGGTCAACGGGCTCTACCGGGGCACAAAAGACTAACGAAAAACAAGGCTGCCAACTGTAAGGAGGATGTAGGAACAAAACAAGCGCTTACAGTTGTACCAACTATGTCTCTGGAGGCAAGGATGACAAACATGTCGCTGGAGAGTAGGGAAAGACAGAGAGAGGAGGGAATAAGCTAGAGGGATTGGTACTCCTGACAATCGTGACGAAGCATCATGACAAACAAGAGAGGGGAGGGGAAGGAAAAGATAGGAAGAAGGCGAACAAGAAAGGGGGGGGGGTGAGGAAGGAGTCTACTGGCCTTGGAAACTAGCAGCTGGCCAGATCACGTCATACTAAACGAGCATTGCCCTACGAACACAGCACATTTCAGACGTTCCTATGTGCGCTAACCCGGGGAGAAACACATTCGCAGCGTGCAACATGTGTTTACTGACTGCGCATTTCTACAGCTGTTGTTATGAGTGAATTACCGCGAAGCGAACACATGTTTGCTAACCCGCCTTCGCTGGAAACTAACGTGACGGGAACAAAAAAACACTGTGCGGCACTGAGCCATATCTAAATTTAGATGCTCGGATCATCTACTATACTCCTTCAAGTTATCAACAGCCCTCAAAGTCCCTTTTACTTAAGAAAAAAAGCTAAAGTTAACACACGGATCCTAACAAAAAAAGGAAATGAAAACAAAAAGGACAAAACAAAAAAAAAAACGCTTCGTGACAATATGAATGCTACATACAAACTGGTGATAGAATATGTACAATTTTTACACCAGAATACTTATTACATTTACATTAAATGAAAACATGCAAGAGCAACCTGTATTATATAGTCAACAGTCACTCAGTTTGAATTGGAACTTAAAGTCCAGCCCATATAAGAATTCCATATCTTAACAGCCGATGCTATCAATATTTATAACACGACCTATCATGTTTTTTTTTTTCAGGGTGCCGACATGGAAAATTCTATGTTTAATGTTTTTTAGCAAGTACGTAAGTGGTAATATTTAATATCAATTCCACATGAGATTTTGTGCCTGTCAACTGCAAAATTTAGGCCTACATATGTATTATCAAAAGGAAATGCCAGAAGACCTAAGTTTATGTATTTTCCAGCCATAAAAGTGTACTTGTTTAATCATATTATAGCGTTTGGCTATAGAAAAGAATATTTGAAATTTAATGTTATTCATTTTATTGTATGTAATTAATGTTTTTCGTTCACTTCTTAGCTATGCTAACCTAATGTGTGTACTTAATTTTGTTTTAATTTTCTTTTATTATCTATGTATAATCTATTTCGCTTTGAATTACTAAGGTTAGTTAATGAACGCTCCTACCTGGTTAGTTAGTTAATTAGCTAGTTGAAAATTATTTATTCATATTTTTTTTATTTTTGTTAGAACTGACATCCAAAACAGTAATTTTATTTTTAATTTCTTTCGTTTATTTTTTTTTCCTTTTTGTCTTAGTTTAAGACTATCTCCAACCTAAATACCGCTATGATAAACCATCGTGAAGGCTAGAGAACAACCGCGAGTGAGGGGGGTTGCAGGGAGATGGAAGAGTCTTGGTTCGACATCGAAGCCGATATGGCGTGAATTTTTTGTGTTTGCTTTCACAACAAATTTTGGAGTTTACTGCAATCATATACCTTAACTGTTGGCATGTTTTGACTGTCACCTGGAAAGCACATGGTGGTGGAAGGATACATAATATCTTCGTTTACATAGTCTCATTTTTTATGGTTTGTCAAATAATGGGATTATTATATGGTATGAACTGTAATACATTCTCTATTCTTACAACACATGCTTTTATCATCATCATTGTAAACTTTAAAATATTTGTGGTGTCAAACACGCATACATTGGTGAAGGTACAGTTCTTAAAATTATGAGGACAATGAACACATACTATACAATGATGCTAATCTACCTGACACTCACAATTGGTCTGCCACACTGTGGTGTATTCTCTCCAAATTCAAAGCCATGCTGAACTATCCAATCTCCCTTCACAGTCACCACCTCCTCCTGCAATACATTACATTCCCTTAGAGACATAACAAGCATAGACTATCTATACTGAAAGATTGACTTTATAGTAAATATGAGTTATTGAAGTTTCTAATCTTAAACTGAGGTTCAATTTAATGTGATTAGGTTTGCAGTATATTTGAATTTATGTTGTATTCCAAGCAATGGTTTTGTACGATTAGTAACAAAATCTTGTTGTTTCCCCCTTAAAGTATCCAATTACATTTAAACTACGTGAGTAAAGCCCGTTTGCCACGATGGAATGACTTGTAAAAGATTTGTTGGAATCTTGCACGAGTCTTGAAAAGATAACTTCCATGGAAGGTTGTGTGGATGGTTCTATGGAAGATCCTTCTACACGATACTTGCTGTCATAAAAGTGAACACAAGACGAGTGTTTAGTATTTTTTAAAATTATTTATACGTTATAAATATTTATACGTTACACGGACTTATATTTCTTTAAAATGGCAGGTGGAAGCATCGTAAAACTGTGTACAATAGTGGATTTCTTCGTCAACGAAATAAAATTGATTTAAAAGGGTGAAAACACCTGCACATCGAGCCATGTACGATTCATTGTACATAGCCCCAAAAGTGTTGTTGTTTCTTGTCCCGTGGATGCAAATATGAAGGATAAATTGTATACAGTTGAGGTATGAAAACTTAATTTGTTTCAGTACGTGTACGAGTATATAATGTCGTAAGCCTACATTGTGTATGTCAAATAATTTGACTAGTGTATCATAGCCTAACCTATTTGCGAGACCTGTATGTTGTACGCTCGTTTATTATTCTGCGTAGGTTTTTTGTAAGAATGTAAATGTAGCTACAGCGTAAATGTCAGGGGTTATATTTAACAGTATTTTGTATAACTATAATAACCACGAATACTGTGCTGTTCTTGATAATTCTTGCATTGAGATATTAATTTTAAAAAATGTACAGTACACTTGAAACTTTATTGTATTACAATCTTAATAAAACCTATACGGAAGTAGAATGTAGGCCTATGTTATCATGGTACGTACAAATAGTTAGAAGTATGACTGTTCGTACACATTTTTATGAGTTTTTCCCGGGTTTTTATTAGGATTTGTGTTTTTTAGTTAGAATTCAAACTGCTTTTACTGAAAATAAATAATGAAACTGTCTTAGCTCTTAATGAACTGTATATAAACTTTTTTTCAATGCAAAAGTAATAATAGAGAGACATTAAGAATTACCTACTACTGTCTCGGTGTACGGTTTTACAACATTTCAGTATAAATTTTTGTGGTTGTTGTGATTAGGCCTACTCTGTAATGTTAATTTGGTAGTTTGATTAGAAAAGAATTTACATTCCCACTCAGCTCTACGAGCCTACAACATACAGGCCCCGTAAGCAAGCTAGGTTATTGTTAAGCACTAGTTGTATTATTTGATGAATAAGTAGTCTGACATTATAGATTTACACAGTTACTGAAATATGGGATATTGTTCATACCTCGACTGTGTATGATTTATCTTACATGCAGCTACGGTACACAACTTATTTTTGGGGATTTATATCATTGAGCACGCTGGCCAGTTAAAGGCATATTCCCACTTGAAAACCAAATGTCTATCAACACTGAAGAAATCTACTGCAGTGTACAGTTTTATAAAGCTTGTACCTGCCATTTTTATTAAGTATGTGTCTTCGTATTGTATTAATAAAACCATTTCAGAAATCTTGAGGTTAGTGTAAAATACAAGAATAAAATAATACTAATAAAAATAAACTACCATTCCTGTACCTTTTCCCAAAAAATACCTTCTTCAGCACCATTTACTTAAATGTGTATTGTACTTTCAGACAACTTTCTATAGGTTGAAGTTACACTACTAACGTTGTATCTTGTCAGTGTGACAATACAAATCTAAATCATAGCCTGCTGTAAATTTTTAAATACAGCTGACTTTCAATAACTAGCGTAAGGTGGTAGATTTCTGGGTGGAAGGAACAAGTTGCAGGATGACTGATAGGAAGACAGTGGTGAGTAGAGAGGTATAGAGATGAGCAGAAAATAGAGGAAACCACAGAATAAAAGTATCTAGGGGTTGTGATACAGGCTGATCTAAGGATCTAGGTTTACGAGGAAGAGGATAGGTAGTACAGACATACAGATGGGAAGGGAAATGAGTTACATGATGCTTCAGAATACAAGTACCTAGGCATAATATTACAGAGTGTTGTAGGTTGAATAAGGCAGAGAGAGCGGTGTCTGAAAGGAGAAGTACTCTAGGAAAGCTGGGAAGTGTATTGGAGTTAATAGTGCAGTGATAAAACACACACACATATATATATATATATATATATATATTGCAATTTTACGTTCAATATTCGAGTATGCAGCTGCAGAGTGGTACCTGTACATGTAATTGGACATGCGGGAGATGAAGGAGGTACAAACACGAGCAACAAAGTTGGAAAAACTAAAGGCAAGGGCAGGCAGGTGAGGACACAGGGAACTTTCGGCAATCATTCATTTTTAAGGAACTGGGGTGAAACTTATTTAAGGAAAAGAGAAATTTGGGATACCTGGTCAGGATGTACAAGGTGGTGAACAGAGGGGGAATTTGGGTTAAGTAAGACTGCCTATTAACTAAAGTAGGTTATATAGGAGGAAATAGTCAGAAGATGAGGTGCAGAACGGAGTAGGGTAGACAGTCTATGCTTAGGTCAGTGAGGAAGAGTAATTTGATTTTGGAAGAGCTGAGGATAAGAAGGGTTTGTTTAGGAGGGGTTTGTTAGGTAACTGAGGTAGATGTTATAGTTTGCCACTGGGCGGTTACACAATTACAAGTTTAAAATATGTATTTATTATAATAACTGTGACGTGATGGCAGGGCCCTTGCCCTAGACTGTGTAACTTGGTGAACGACTAAACTACATTTCTGGACTAAATAACTGGGGAGGAAAACATTCTGGTTTAATGCGATATATTTTCTTAAAGTAAATTTTACTCTGTTACTTGGTCTACTTGTCGAGATACACTATCAAATAGTACTTCTCCCGACTCTGCTATAAACACTTGCAAGCCAAGGTTATGTACCAATCATTTACTAACAATACAAAGGACATTATGTGCAATGTTCACGACGTCTTTGTATTGTATGGAAAATGATAGAATCCACGAATTTAAAATTCACTATACTGATTACAGTCGGGCAGAAAATACACCTCTCTCAGAAAAACGAGTTTCATATTATAACCCTCACATGTCGTCCCAGGAAATATTCTCAAACTGCTTCTCGTATATTTGTTAAAGATGATAGTTATACTTTTTGTGTTCAATAAACATGGACTTTACATACATATATATATATATATATATATTCGCATAATGTTGTAACTGCTTCTACCGAAAACATATTTGTTTATGTTTTCAAAACATTGCCTGAACTAGCGCACAGGAACACTCGCTTGTGATTGGCTAATATTTTCGTCTTGCAGCAAGCCCTCCACAGAAAATTGCACGCGGCCGATTACGTAAACTTCCATAAAAACGGCCACAACTCTGCTATACCTTCCACAGAATCATCCACGTGGGCGGCCATGCGAAATTCCATGGAATATTCCAAGGAAAATTCCATCGTGGCAAAGGGCCTTTACTATACCTTCGCAAGTTTATTATGATGTTACTGTCTCATAAATAATGATCATACTGGAATGTGGCTTAAATACATGTTTCTACTATCAATTTAATTATAACAAACCTAACCCTAAAAAATATACACAAACTGTAAGTGGAAGTATAAAATACGAAAATAATATAATCATAAATTAAAAATTAAAACAGTATATTCAAAGAACAGTTGAAAAATTAATGACATTCATGTATGCAGAACAGAATTCCCTTACAAATACAGTATACACACGCAAGATGGATTTTTGGCAAGTTGTAGATATTATACATTGTGTATAAACAGTGTTTTCGTAAATAAAATTTTAAGTTATAAAAACAAGAACATTTAAAAATTATTAAGTAAGTAGCAAGGTCATACTTTAATACAGATTGTACTTACAATATAATTTCAAGCAACACAACGCAAATACCGGTATGTATTTCTACCAAAAATTTTGCAATTCCAACAGTAAAATAGTTATTATAATCCACAGTTTGAAGTATGTATTTATTAAGTTATTACGATTCCAAACAAATATATAAAATTAGCCACACTGGACTAGCGTGTTATGTAGAAAACAATTCAGCCTGCCAGCTTTATGAAGCTGTATAGCCATGTTGCCAGGCAACACATCCTTAAAATTAAACTCAACAGAATTTGTTATCACATAAGCTTACTGAATAACAAATAATAATACGATGAAGAAGAAAAAAATAATAAATAAAATCATTCACAACTGGGCAACTGCATGGTGACAAGCATCACCTACCGATCCCCTCCTAAACTTTGCAACTCCCCTCACAGTCACCAACTCCTCCGAAAGTAAATTCCTCTCCTTCGCCAACCTCCAAAACAATGACTGCCTTTCCTGCTCTGTTCTGCTCGTAATCACCTGCATCTTCTCACTGTTATACCCTCTTCTACTATACTCTGCCTTTAACAACATGCAGTCTAACATATCTCAGCCTCCCTCTCCATTCACTACCTTGTACATCCTGACCAGCCTTTCTACTCTTCTCCTTTCCTTCAATGAGCCCATCCCAGTTCCTTCAATATCAAAGATGGCTGAAAGTTCATTTTGTCATCACAAACCTGCCCTTGCCTTCTTCATTTATCCTTCACCCACATTGCTACACATCTTTGCACCTTCTCCAGCTCCTGCAATTCCTATTTCACATACGAGTCTTACTTCACAGCTACATACTTTAACAATGGTCAAATCAACACCCTTCAATATCATACCCAGCATTCCTAGAGCAAAGCCTTTCTCCCTATGAGACACCAGTCTCTCTACATGCTGTCTCCACCCTAAGTCCCTCTACATCATTACGCCTAGGAATTTGTATTTTAAGGCATCGACTAACTTCTGCTTTTCCCATCTGTTCATCAGTAACCCTTCTTCCTCATAAACCTAACAATATTTGTCTTTCTCACATTTATTTTCAGTTTAACCTCTACCACTGGCAAAAAGGAATCTCTCACTTTTACCCTCTGTCTCTGCCCCTTGAGGAAGTCTTCAATCAATCTCACTTCAACTTTGCCTAACAGCAATTCACCATCCTTTAACATTATACAACAGTTTGTTTTCCAACTTGAACGCTAGGTAATGTGTAAACTGCCATTAATAGTATTTTATACAAGAACAAACATAATGTTAGTATTTGTTTACGTCAAACACATATTAACGGCTTATCAGAACATGATGCCTAAATACTAACATTTAAGGATGTGCTAATTGTTAGTGTAAAGGAAAAACATAAATAACTAGGATAATAAACTACATAACAATGAATTACTGTACTTTAAAACTAATTATGTTTAGAAAACTGGTGAAAAATTTATACATACCATGATGCTAATTCTAATGTTAACATTTCGTAGGCGGTTAAATCAGTAAGAGTAAATAATAGAGTGCAAAAACCATAGATTACCAAAGGGATGAAAATATCTCGTAAAAACAAAAAAAGTTCTTTATCTTCAAATTTACACTTGCAATAATGAAAATATAAGAAAGCACATAAATTTATTGCAAAATTCTAAGAATAGTAGTACAAAAAGAGTTACATTTTAAAAAATAAGTAGCAAATTCTTCAAATAAGGCTCCAGCATCAAGGAAATTAATCAAACATGAGATGGGCCAAATGAATAATACAGTATTGATCCTTCTATAAAATTGAAGATAAATAACAAAATTGTGCAAAATACAGGCAAATACAACTCTTATTTTCTCAATGTTGCAGATTGTCCATCAAATAAAGAAATAGGTAACACAAAGACTCAACGTTAATTTAAAATAAAAGTGTTGATAACATAAAAACTACATTTATTCTCCTGCCAACTAATGAAATGTAAAACTGTAAAATCATTTAAACCTAAAACATCTGGTATACATGGAATGTCCAACAAAGTTATACGACAATGTATTGATGCCATTAGTAAACAGCTTTGTTTTATTTTTAATAATTAAGTAGCAGAAGGTGTGTTTCCTGACCGCCAGATGTTTTCAACTACTTCATAAGAAAAGTGACTAAGTTACAATGTCAAATTGTAAACAAATTAGTCTTATTACAACAAATACCAAAATATTAGATACATTACTGCATAAAAGAATGTCCCTTCTATGCACTTTCTCCAGTTCTTACACATCCACCTTCATGTATGGGTCCCACTCAGCAGCAGCATATTCCAATACTGGACAAACCATTGTCCAATATGCCTTTCCCTTCACTTCACCACAAACTCTCTTCAACACACTCCCCAGCAGTCCTAAGGCCCTCTCTGTCCACCAGCTTTACAATGGTTTACATCATCTCTTACAAATAACCTAGGTCACGACAAGTTTCCATTACTGACATAAAGTCTGTTACAGTAAACTCAAGCAAAGTCCTTATTAATTATGGTGTAGGCCTACCCCAGGAATCTATATTGGGACAGTTACTGTTTATAATATACATTGATGATCTGTCAGATTTTAAGGGCAAAAATATTGAAATAGTACCCCTATTTACAGATAATACTATCATATAGTGCCACATGCAGGATTATCACAAACTTGTACAATCTTTGAATAGTGCTTGTCAAAAACTAAGGCAATGGTTCCTTGTTAACAATATTACCACGAACCTTGAAAAAACTTGTGTGTTACACATAGTTTAATCTCATCAAAAAACAAAATTTTTATGTACAGGTGAAATATGGTGACACTGAACTGAAGGAAGCAAAAACCGTACAATTTCTAGTTTTGCATGTCGGCAGCTCCTTAGCAAGTAAAATGCATAGGTATAGAAAGTATTATTCCTAAGCTATCTATGTTCAGCATGTTTCGTTCTGTACAAGTTAGAAGTAACTACATCTAAATATTATTTTTAAAAATTTTATTTCACATATATTTATTCATTACTTTCTTTTGGTATACTTTTTTCGGGATCTTCACAGTACAATAGACAAGTGCATCAACTTCAAAAGAAAGCTATTAGAATAATTGCTGTTGTTGGATACTGTGTGCCGTGTAAACCACTGTATAAAAAGCTAGAGATTCTTACTTTTATTTCACAGTAATTACACATTCGTTGAATATATACATAGCAAAAAAGTTAATATTATGGAAACAAATAGTAACATACATACACAAAATACCAGAACTAAATATGACGTTCATATGACAAGTAACAGTGTATGTATCAGCAAGGTGTCCAGTATTCTGGAAACCAACTATTTAACACCTTCCCTATTCCACTCAAGTTTTTAGGTAAGACTGACATAAAATTATAAGATAAACTTAAAAAAATCCTAACAAAAAATGTATTTTATAGATCTGATTACTTTCATAACTATAAACACAGTTAATAATGATTGTTGTGCATGGGTGTTCAAATATGTAAATATAGATTATATGTATTTGCATTCATATTATGCATCATTTAAATGAATACTTGGTAAATGTATTGTTTGTGTTTGTTAAACTGTTTTACAAAGATTTTATGCTATCACTGATAAAGTCACAATTAGTAAACTAATAAAATGACATGTCTGCATTATGATTGACAGTTATTTACAACTGTAACTCACTTGACATGTTCAATATCCCAGAGCAATGGGATCTACTGAACACGAAAACAAACAATTAAATGTGGTACCTTATTGAATTCTTTCTCGAAGTCAATGAAGCACGCATCCACCTGCTATCCCACACCAACTGCCTGTAACACATCCTCTATAAACTCAGCCAGTTGGGTCTCGCATGAATAACCCTTCCTCAATCCATGTTGATAATCCTGCAACCAGTTCCTCTTGCTCATAACCTGCACTATATACAAATTAAACAGGGCATACACAAGGGAACACTGCAGCCACTCCAGAATCAGAGAATTGATACATTTTCTAAAATATTTGATATTACAAAAAGTCACAAGTCAGAAATAATAGAGGGCAATATCTTGGTTCCTAATATTGTTTCTCATATAGCCATGGCTACATGAGCTTAGTGTGTTCACCAAATCCTTACCAGATAATATCCTGAATTGGCAACTTTAAAAAAACTAGGTAATTATACACCTACTGATAACTTACTATCAGGTTGATTATGAAGACAAAAATTTATGATACTTTTAATATTTCAAAAATCAACATAGACCGGGTAGGACATAATTTACAGAAGGTAGAAATCAGAGAAAATGAATCAAATCAAACAACAAACGGGAGCAGAGCTAGTAGGATTGGGCACCACAACATCAGCTTCATGTATGGGGTACCCAGTGCTTCAGAATTGTGTGATGCAGATATAGCATCAGAGTCCCAGACGAAACTAAGGTTTTCATTGAGGTGAGGCACAGCCACATCAAAACATGGAGCGTCTGGCAGATCAGCAACGAGAGGGCCACCTCCTATGGACATCCTTTACTGCGATTCTGCAGACAATTCCTATTTTTTCTTCTCTCTTTCATATTTTCCCAACAGTTGAGAAAATGTGCACCGTTAAATAAAATTGTTTTAATTTTAGAAATACAATAGCTTATAACTACAATTAACCAAACACATATCTTTAAAAAGTGGTGTGTAAATATATCTTAACACACACAAGACTACAGCAGCTGAATGCCACTCAGCTCATGTATTGTAGGTATGTTTTTTAGTAAAAAAACAGCTAGCATAAACACATCCAACAAACCAACCTAGCCTAACATAGTCCACACCAACCAAAAGTAACTGTGAATATCACTACTCGTGTACAGGCCAAATTACTGATTTTAGAGGTATAGTTTATTGATGAAAAACGTTTCTATACATGTTAGATATAGGGTAAATATCAATAGTAGCTACTCATCGCGTAGGGACTAAACTATTGGTTTTACAGCTTCAGTTTATTAATAGAAAATGTTTCTACAGTTATTTATTTTTTTTTCTTCTTGCAATTGGGCCACAACCCTGTGGCAAGGATTTGCTTAACCTACCTCTTCTCAATTTTCCGACCCCATAAACCTTTTCCTAAACTCCCTTGCTCCCTTCACCTCAACCACCTCCCTTGCCAATTCATTCCAATCCTTCTCCGTTCTCACCATCATAGTGTTTTTTCCTCTCTCTGTCCTCTTCCCAACCCTCTGTATCTTCCACTCATGATCACCCCTTCCTCTGAATATACCTCTCTGTATCTTGTCACCCAGTTGTGCCCACCCACTCCCCTCCCCACCTTAAACATCCTTACCAGCCGCTCCACTCTCCTCCTCTCCTGCAGTGTGCCCCACTCCAGTCCTCTTACCATTACTGATGGTCTGAAATTCTCCTCTCTCTCCCCCTGTGTCCTCCACTTATTTGTGACTCACCTAGCAGCCCTTCTCTGCACCTTTTACACCTCTACCACTTCCCTTCCCATGTACGGGTCCCAGATTGCCGCCGCATACTCCATAATGGGCCTCACCATTGTTTTGTATCCCTTTTCTTTCACTTTCTTGTCTGTGACCCTTAACACCCTTCCCAGCCGGGCCAGCGCTCTTCTACCTTTATTTGCAACACACTTCACTTGCTCGCCCCATCTTAAGTCATCTTGAATAATAACTCCCAAATATTTATATCTGTTCGCCTCTCCAATCTCCTGTCCTCCCCATCTATATGTCTCTCTGACTACCTCTCTTTTCTGTGTAAATCTCAAAATTTTAGTTTTATTTATGTTAATTTTCATCTCATTTTCCTTCGTCCACTGTTCCAATTTGTTTATGTCCTCCTGCAGACCCCCACCCTCTCCAATCACCTTGTACAATACACAGTCGTCTGCAAAAAGACGAACCATACAATTCATGTTTATGTCCAAATCCCACTTCATAATTAAAAAGAGGAGGGGTCCTAGAACACTATCCTGTGGAACCCCTTCCTTCCTCTGAGAGTGTGTGTCCTACTCGAACTCTCTGGGTTCTTCCTCTCAGATACTCTCCCACCCAGTTTACCACCATCTTATCCTCCAACAACTCATTCAGTTTTATCATTAAGTTTACGTTTGGCACCTTGTCGAACGCCTTTTCAAAATCCACAAAACACGCATCTACCTGTTTCCTCCCATCCATAGCCTCCCCTATATCTTCCATCAATCCTGCCAACTGCGTCTCACATGAGAACTCCTTTCTGAATCCATGTTGTCTATCGTCCATACTACCATTCTCCTCCATTACCTTCACAATATATTCACTCACCAGTTTCTCCATAACTTTTCCAACATTAGATGTTAGGCTTACTGGTCTGTAACTGGCTGGTTTCATTTTCTCTCCTCTCCCCTTGTAAATGGGAACCACTATTGCAGTCTTCCATTCTGCTGGCAACTTTCCAAGTTCTAGTGATTTGCTAAAAAGTACCTATAGGTATCTGCACACGTCTCCTTCCCCCATCTTTAACATTACAATTCCAATACCATCCGGTCCCACTGCTTTTCTATCATTGAGTCGCCCCAGTACCTTTCTCAGTGCCCCCATCTCTATCTTACATCTATCATTGTAAAAACTAACAATTTCCCTACTTTCCCACCTACCCTCTTTGCTTTTCTCAAACACAGTTAGGTACTGTTCCTGCAACACATCTGCTTCCTCCTCATCTGTTACGGATTCTTGTCTCCCTTCCCTTCTTAGTGTTGGTATTTTCTGTTTACTTCATCTTACATTTCTTACATACTTAAATAGCTTATCCCAACTACTTTTTTGCCCTTCCTCCATCATCTTACCCATATACGACCTTTTCGCCTCTTTCATTTTCTGTGTTAGTTCTTTCCCTAATTTTCTCATCTCATCTCTCATACTTTTGCTTTCTACTCTTTTGTTTTTAGCATGCAATTGCCTACACTTGCGTTTAAGCCTCCTAACTTCCCTTCCTTAATAAGGTGGGTCTCTTCCCATTCCCACATTATTTATGGGTACAAACTTTTGAACCACATTTATTAAAATTTCTTTCAAACCTGCCCACATTTATTCATTTCCTTCCTCCCTAGACCATGTCTCAAAATTTTCTTTTAAGTATAACTTTATTTTAGTTAGATCTGCTTTTTTATACTGTCTAACTGCCCTAGCCCTCTCTTTAACCCCTGTCATCAGTTTTGTGGCCATCTCAACTACTGGGATTCTGTGTTCACTAATTCCTTCTAATACTACTGAACTGACCACCGCTTCAAATGGTCTAACTAAGACTACATCTAACAAAGTTTGGAGAGTCAGTTACATGCAGGGGCTAGACACACAGAATTAGAAATTTTTGACACTGGCAGAATTTCAAATTACAAAATTTATGTATGACTGCTTACTCCTGAGCATCATAAGAAAATTTTATATTAGTAAATGATGTGAATCAAATAAAATAGGCCCTACTTACTTCCCTATTCTATCAGGCACTTCAAGGCTAGGCTACATTGGCACAGATGTTGAATGTGTATAAATATATAGCAGCCACTACATACAAGAACAGTACATGTACACGAAAATAATACCGAATAGTTCACAAGACATTAACATATTTTTAACTTCTGTGTTCACCGTGCACTGTGTTGTGTGTGCGGCAAGGAGAGAGGATATATTTTAAATATATATTTAGGTACAATAAATCAAACGATTTCCAGCCTAAAATACAATTTTATATAGTAACACAATATCAAAAACACGCACTCCTATTTCACGGGACTATTATTGAAATGTTATTGCGCTTAAAAGCACAATAAAAATGCACTGAAATAGAATGCAGTGTTTGCCTACCTTGTGAATGAAGCGATGCTAACTCATCGGCAATTTCCTCCCAAGATCTTTTCTTTGTATTAATGATGTGACATCACAACTCTATTGTCTATAACAGCATTTCACTACATTATTTCACACAACAAATCCTTTCGTTCAGCAAACAAATGCTTACGAGCATCGTTCGTTTTTATAAATGTCTTCAATATTTACATACACGATGCCAACTACACAGAGACAAACAGGCTGTTTAGAAGGCGGTAATCTGTAAAGAAAATTTTTCCCCTCACATTGATTGGCAACATCTACACTCATACTGTCGCGAGCGGGGGTCATGACTCGGGCACTCAGAGAGCAGAGACTCTAGATTTCAGGGCCATGTGGCCGACGGCCGTGGCGTTGCAAGAACACTCCCCACTCGACGTCACTATGTTACTTACGTAGGGGAATCTTATAGTGTTCCGCACGCCCGTAGCACTAAGGTAGAAAAGTACATACATAAACACACTGTAGGTAAAGCACTGGAATGCGTGATGAAGGGTCCCGCGCCCTGATGGCCGTGAAGCGGCAAGCAATAAACTTGCACCTGTACTTGGCTAACGTATTTATTTAAGAAGCACCGTACTCCAATACACTTACACTGGCGGCGCAGTTTGTGGACCCGGTCCTAAGCCCAACCGGTGGGCGATGCTGTGAGATGAAACTTCACCACGTGGGTGAATAAAGAAAATTAATAATGCCCCTGGGCGACGAATTGCAGGGGGTGACAGGTACACCTCCGGGCTAGCAAAGTTAATAAGAAAATGTTCCAGGTGAGTTTACGCTATTGATACACTAAATATTACACACAAAGTCTTGAAGGGCCCGGAGGGACGAACACGTCGACCGTCTCGGTTCGCTGCGTAGTGCCAACTGGCGAGTCCTTCCCGCGTGCATGACGTCATGCCGCCAAAGCGCGGGAAGCACTCGCCGTATTCATAAAAACACGAAATCAAACAAGGGGCAAAGGCCCAAAACACTAGTAATGATAAATCTTGATGATTACAGTCCCAAATTTGATCAGGGGAAGAGTCTGTTGGAATATTACTTAGTTTGAATTTGCGTGCAATTTGGATATACAAAATACAGAAAGAAACAGACACTGAAATATTACGTTAAATTAATAATAATAATTAGGACACATCACTGGTAATTAATGGTTAAGCAAAACTCGTAACTGTTTGGGAGAGAAAACGTAAAGATGTTTGGGTGGTGAAATTGGCTGTGCGGGCGAGTCCAACTTGCCGCGAGGTGCAGGGTTTTTTTTTGCGGGGTTTGAGGTTAATTACGAAAAAGTTTTAGAAAGACACTATACACACTGAACTCACTTACCCCTGGACTTTATATTTTCTGCCTGCTAACTGGTGTAACCCCCATTGACGGTAACCGCACGGGAGTGCTGAAACAAGGTGTCAAACTTTAACGTGAATTTACGTCAGTTCTTGTCAAGGGAGCACATTCCTAGCATTTGATGGCAGTTCTGTGGAGCCGACGCACACGCTGATGGCACCCGGCTTGATAGCCTAGCACTTGAGGGTTGTTGGAGTGAACTTCCGAGTATTTTTCATTGCATAGTCGCAAGTGGAGTGTGAGTGGAGTGAAAGTTGAGGGAATTATGAGGGGATTATGAGGGAACCCGACACTACCCTTGGAATTAACTCGAGACAAATGCAGTGACTCGAGTCAAATACAAAGGAGATAGAAACATATTATTTTAATTTTCCTTAAATATGAAATATGTTTCGTAAATTATAGCTTTGTGTAAATGAACTTTTACTACCGATACAAATGAAAAATTTAATAAAGTGATCGTGCCGCTATCTCTTGGCTCGCAAATACAATAAAGTAGCAACTTTCAATTTAAGTGCTTCTATTTGGAGCCATTTTTGAGACATATCGTCTATTACTGCATTTCGCTGTATTGTTTATTTTACACAATAAATTAGTTTCTTAAACAGAAAATAATTATGAAAATCATTTTTATATAGCGTAGTAGGTATTTGCGACAATCCGTCTACTCTATTTTTAATGTTTGTGGTGAAAACACCCATTACACAGAGACAAACAGTCTATTCAGAAGGCGGTAATCAGTTAAGATATTTTTTTCCCAGTCAACAATTGGCAACAGTTACACTTCACTTCCAGTATACTCGAAGTAACGACTGTGCAATACAATAAATTTTTTCCCTCAGAATTCCCTCAATCATAAGTGGAGTTTGAGGGAAATGTGAGTATTGTTTGCATTAACATAGTTGTAAAAATGGCGTGTTTGTTAGATGCTATTCTGGATTTGATTGACAATATTTTTGAAAAAGTGAACAATTACGAAGCTAGAATACCTCGTCGGTTGCCATCGGTATGTTCGTTATTTAGTTAATCCGTTTGAAACGATATCGTGAGAAATTGTATTCCGCTTTTAATGCTACAAGACACAAGAAATCAGAGGATTGTCCATATCACAGATGGTGCAGCTGCTGACAGACCGACGTAAACTTCCATGTAAATTATTCCATTGAATATAACTTACGGTAAACATGTCACATTGTTTATTTATATCACAAACAGTAATAATAATATGTATTTCAAATTGTCGTTTTTCCAAATATAACATAACTCCCATGTCTATTTGGCCAAGGATATTGCATTCTGAATCAAGAGGAGAAACAGCTGATTTTGCACAAACCGTGTTGTAAAACATATAGTTTCTGTACAGTAGTGTAATGCATTTGGCATTTATAAGTGGCAATTCACATATGGCAATTGTAGATGTCACATATGCCTTATTATGTATTTCATTCATCATAAAAGTAATAACAGTGCTACTATAAAGACCCATCCTACTGTTAACGAGGCAAACTTAAGTACTGTGTGTACTTGTGTGTATATCAAGTCTTGCTTGTCTGATCTTATCAATTTCTGTATTACTTTTACTATTACACTGTATTGGTAGCACCTATTAGTAAGATTTGTTTTGTTATTATGATTTTGTATTTATATTGGTACATATTTATGTATATTAGTTAACTAATTTTGACGAGTTCTATAATATGTAAATGCTCTACAGAACAATAAATTTCCATTCAACTCTATAATAAAATGTAAAAAGTGCATGAATTTAATTTTGTCACAAGCACACGTGAATGTAGGCCTACTCATTAGAATGTTCTTGCTTTAGCTCTTTAAGGATGTGGTCTACCACAATTTTCATCACCTTTTTTTTATTTTTATACACATACCAGTTATTTCCGCCATAACATTATTTTTACCAGAGCCAATATATTTACTGACATAGCAGGAAATGTCTCATAATTAGCATTGCAATATGTATGCCGTAGACAAATTTAATTGGCCAGAGTACATTTCATATCAACCAACTGGATTGCTAGATAGCTGGTATCATATGTTCTACTGTTATTTCTCACACTTGTTAAAAAATGTAGAGATTTTATCACATAATATTTTTAATACCAAATGTAAAAGGGTGCCTTTTTAATGCAATACCATATTTAACTTTCCAGCATCACATCGGAGTTTTTGTGGGAAACAATATAAGTGCCAACTAGTAACTTGTTCAGGAAATGAAATTAAAAACGTCAAATATAATTTTATAATTTTAATTCTGTGTTACATTTATTTACAGAATTGCAATAAAGCAATAAATTTGACGACAGATGGAAATCGACGACAAAATGGTTGCTTACAGAACAATGGAAAACCCCAAAATGTTATTTTCTGGCACTTATATTGTTTCCCACAAACAGTCTTCAATTCTACCAGTATGTAGGTAAATGAGTATAACTACTCATTGTACATCTGCTAAACTGTTTACTTTAGAGATGGGTATTCAATTTTAGATCTCGATACCACAAAAAAAAAGATGTTTGTTTACGCATTACGTCACTACGAATTTTACGAGTCAAAATAAAGGCGATTATGGAATAATAGTAAATTTGTAGATGAACGTGGGTCATATGGCCCTTCGGTTAAGGCCGCAGGTCCCTATTCATGCAATTTTAGTATGTTTTTATTTTTTTAATCTTTAAAGGGAGCAGATATCGCAAAAATGTTTAATAGAAATGTTGGAATTTTTTTTTGTTGTACTATGTGGCCTAAATTTTTTATAACTTAAATTTGTATAATTTTGCGTAGTTATTGACTTCAAGAAAATTTAATTAAGTCAGTAATTAGTTAAAATTATGTAAACTTATGTTTTGAAAAAAAATTAGGCAACATAGTACAAACAATTTCCAACATTTCTATGTAATGGTTATGCGATATATGGTACCTTTCAGGATTTAAAAATTTAACTCTCAAAACCTGCGTAATTAACCTGTGGCCATAAAGCCACACCTGGTAGTTTTACACACATTTAAATTGTTTAGGCCTATTTTTCTTCCCAAAACAACATAATTTTCATAACAAAGAATCCCTGCGTTGTTATTTTGTAAACATTTCATAGTTTGTCCCTAATTTTACGGTAGAAATAGACCTGAAGCTTCCCAATTTTGTTATGAAAACAAGCAAAATATTGTAACATTTTGCAAACTGTTTTTAAAGAATAATTTATGAGTCTTATGACCACTCTTAAGTTTTGACATTATTTAAAGTATTAAGTAAACAAAGTTTTAAGATTTTTGCACCAATTGTGGAAAAAAAACTGGACCGCAGCGTAATGCCATCATGTAAATAGAATAAACATCTGACTGTGTTATTGGATGAATGGTTTTACATGGCATCATGTGTGTAAAGTCTGTCCTACAATGAATATACCATAGTGAATTGAAATTAAACTGGTGCTTCATTTTCTAAGTTGCAAAAGTTACTGTGTGCTGAGCTTAGTGAAACCTGTAGAGGAAGGGCAATTGGTACTGCTGATACGCTGACACTTTCAAAGTTACTAACACTCCTATCTTTTCAAACTCTGCAGGGAATTAGTCCATCAACCATGTGTCACATTGTCAGGCAATTTCCGTCAGTCTTGCTGAGCAGATGGGAAGTATGGTGGGCTTGTACAATATTGCACAACTTCCAGGACTCATTGGTGTGATGGACTGTACATACACAAATACAGGCGGTGCCATTGGGGAAGTACCATACAGGTGAGTGAACTGGCACTGCTTCATGCAGTGGAAGACCTAATTGTTTGGTTGCTTACATTATTGTTTTGGAAAATATTAGGATATTGCATAATTGTAAGAGGTTTATAATTCCTTCAGTTGGTGGCCATTATCGCTATGGAGTCATAGACACGCGGAGTTGTGGGTTTGAAACACACCTGTTTAACACCAAACGGAAGTAGCCTAATTATATCCTATTATTTGTTTATACACATTCTACAGTGCTTATTTATATACCTAGTATTGTCATGTATTCTAGTTTGTTAGATTGTGGTGACCTCTGATACATACAGTACATACAATGTTTACTCACGCTTACGCGTGGCTTTCTTTGTTAACGGTGCCTCTTAGCCAAGGCCATCCCGGCGCCCGGCCCCCATGGGCGAGGGGAGAGATCACGCTCTGCCACGCAGTGCACTTTAGCTAACAGTCTGTTGGAACTGCGCGAACCCTTTCGCGGAACGCAGAACTGCGACTCCATGACACCTACCAATGGAAGACAGAAGCTAGCGAGAGAGCCAAGTGCCACCCATCCCCGGATCTCGCCCACTTACCTGTCCCCCGACTGAGATCCTCAGCTCAGGCTCCTCTTGGTTTGAGTCGGGGTCCATCTTACACCTAACAGACTCACCGGGCCTGATCCCGGTAACTTTCGCAGACTACTCATCGGCCTTTCTCAGGTACATAGTAGGAAGTGTACTGGACCATAGTACGAGTTCAGGTTTGGGTTCCTAGGGATGACATTTTTGTTTGGGTAGCTCCTCACATCATGCCACCATCATCTTAGCTGTAAGTGTCATACTACTTCTTCCTCGTAAAATATTAACTGGCAGACCTATGTCAAATGTCACACTCAACACTGATATTTGTACAAAATACTGCATTAAAATATTCACTGATAGCAAAACTAAAAATTCCAGTGAAAATAACAACATTATTGGTAACATAACCTATCAGGATTAGGACTAGATTCAGTCAGGATAAATTATTACTAACTGGAAAGAGACTGCAAAAATTTTCTGTGAACACTTCTTCACAGTTGAAAACCGGCCATCTACTGTAAAAAAAATCCACCTAAATAACTGTGGGAACATTGTAGATACTATGATAATGTGCACTAAGACATTTTTACTGAAACCAGTTTAAAACATAGAAATAATGTAGATGGTTTATAACTTCCAAAATAAATCACTAAATCATGATAAAAGCAATCAATATTGTAACAAATTTAAAAAAAAAGGTAGGGAGAGAATGGCAATGGTCCATTTTCATTCCACATTTACCAACACCTACCATCTATCTACTAATAAACTTTATAAACTAAAATGCCTGAGGAGCACATGTAAGTTGCTGTCACTTACCTTTCAGACTTAACCTACTCATAACTGAAAAAAAACTAACTTTGGTGGTTGATTCACTAGCCTGGGAATGCGGCCAATACACAACACCACGACTCCAGATTACCTAAATAAACTTTATACCTAAATGAATACTGAGGCAGGTTGGTACTAGTAAAATTACTAAACAAACACTAACCTACACCATGATTTTAGATTGCCAGAGCCGTCGTCAATTAACACATCACTAATCAAACAACTATTTGGGGGCGTCCACCAATTGACCTGCGATAAGCTACATTGTACTTCCTCAAGGATTAAAACCTAACCAAAAAAACACAACTACAGGCTAAAGGTCGTAGCTCAACACAGCTACGTAACCTAAAACACAAGATAAAGCAGGTGGGGTAGAGCTTATACAACACTCGCTTACTTCTGCGAAAGGCAGGCTTACTAGAAAAACAGGGGAACTAAATTTATGAAGTTCTTAAACAGGACCAGGTTTCTGCCTCTAATAAATTTTGTAAACCTTCAATAGGTTATAAAGTTACAAAAGACCAAGTACAAGGTGACACTTTTCATTCTGAAAGGAAAGACTTGAACAGATCTATTTTTTTTCTGTTTATTTAAAAATAAAAAGAGTATTCAGTCTTAATAGAACAGGTACAATAAATTACAGATTTTTATAAAAAAAACAAGATAAAAAGAATGATTGATTTCTTTGAAACAGTTAGTGTCAATTAAAGGCAAGATTAAAATCAAGTGTACTTCTTGACTGGTTTAAAACAGTTACTACATAAAGTTAGACCAACGTAAATTAGTAATTTGAAACAATACTCTAGGTTTTGGCGTGTCCAGCCACTCCCAGGTGAGACGTCCTTTGCCTCGAAACCGAACAAATGGAAAAGGGCTCCAGCCCTTCCGTCTTGATAAAAACAATCTGCGACGTTATAAACTTGACTCATTTTACTGCCCGAGACCACAAGTTCACATTTTACTTTTTACACCGAAACAAAGTAAGAAATAAAGTTAATTGAATTTTAACCACTGGCGAGCTACGACACTTAGTTACCTAATTTAACGATTAGACTACCAGACTGATTAAGTTTTAGGCTGCCCTTGCGGCCATATCTTCTGTAACCTACATCGTTAATCCACAATCCGACAACTAACCCAACTGACTGAACTGACCGAACTGAACTTCACTGACTCTCTGCCTCCTGACTGCGACGCTCAGTCCTAATATAAAAACTGGCCTGCTGACGTTTATGAACACCGCGTAAACGTTTCGCCGTACGGGAGGTTAAAACTTTAAAACACACCTAACCTTCCCCGAACGGTGGTGGACAAACACACAGCGCGACAGTACTGCCAACTGGCAATGACGTCAACTACCCCAGGTGTCTCAACAAACACCGAGGTGAAGACGAGAACGAAAACAGCAGACTATCGTCACTCGCGCACAGCAGTTCCTATTGTAGGCTATTATGTCACGAAAGCTTGTGTTGTTAGTGCAGTTATCTACACGATTCAAGCGAACGGGTTGGTACAAATACAATGCACGTGGCTGTGAATAACAACCTAGCCTCAGCGCGATTTACAAGCAGATGTACTGTGACGTTATCGCCAAACTGCAGACAAGTGTTTAAACTACTGATGTTTTTATAACAGGGCGCACGTGTGCGCCAAGGTCCGAATCGCTCTACATGAAAACAAGATGACCGCATCTTAGCAAGAAAAGCATTACCATAAATAGGCTCTCGGTCCAACTAAAATCAAATATGGATCCGAACAAAAAAATAAAATCCTAACCTTGATATTTGTGATCGTGGCAATATGAAGTGTTTACATTGCTTTATAAAGTATCACTAAATATTGTATTGGTGGATGCGATAAATATATTTTTTTCAACTGCAGTTGCAGAGGTTATTCTAGTTTTTAAAAAAAAATATATAAAAATGTTAATAATTAAAGACATATATTTGTACTTACTACTGTTGACAGGATACCAATTAACACATGTCGCATCCATATAAAGAAAACGCATGCTGATTTCCTTGAAATCCACAAGGTTTTATATCCCTAACAGTATGGATGCCACAAATGTGAATATGGTTCCAGCAGCTAACGGATATACATCATATTCAGATTCAGCAGGTGGAGGAAATTTACCAGGCTGAAAGTGGCATCGGATGATGATGAGCTACAATTCCCTTAATAAATTATGCAGTAGATTCAAGAAAGATATCAAGAGGCTATCTTTTTTGACTTGTGTTAAGCATTCAGTATTATTAATAGCTCAATACTAATACCGCAGAAAGAAGTATCACTGAGAGAAATGCCCCTGAAAATCAAAGAAAGTTACGTAATCGACAGAGTTCGGTTGGTAAAGATAGGCAATTACAAAAATTACACAAAACCTACAAGTGTTGGCTTCCCATGGGGCAGTACACTGTGACTGTAACTAACTTATTCCTTATCTATGTAAATCATATGGTATATATAAAACTACATGGAACTATGCTGTTCAAAATTGTGTTCACAAACTTCCATATTGACTCAACATACCAATTGGTGGCCTAGGTACCTCAAGAGAATATTTTAGACTGAACATTTACTAAACCTAGAAAAAGTTTCACCTCCATGAGAAATATTATATACTGTACTTACCTCCCCAAAAATAGATAATGTTCTAATTGAGAAGGTAATTGTGTGAACTATTTGACCAACACCTAAAATGCCAGGTACCAAAAAAGTCGTGTGATAAATATGATGATACTTCTTCCATCCATAATATGGTTACCACCTTGTGGTAGGGTTTCCTCCATTCAGTTCCCCACACCATTCTCTTAAACACCTCAACACACACTACTGCTGCACACAATTTCCCCAGCTCAGAGTTGTGACCAACATAGAGTGCTAACCTCTCTGTTCTTCTATTCCTATGGACCTTAGAACAATTGCCCTCCTCTTCTTGTAGCACCCTCTTTCCATTCATTTCCAAGTTTTCCCCATTCTTCCCCCTCCATGTAGCACCTGGTGCATTCGCGTCGTTTCCTTCAAGTTGTCCCACCTCAGTTCCTCAATCATTTCGGAGGGCTAATTTCTTACCATGTCATCTACTTATACACACCTATTCTCCTTCACTCACTTTGCTGGCATAAAGAATTTCCCCTTCCTCCAGCCCATAGTACAGATCCCATACTTCAGTCACAGGGTGCACCATCTAGATATATACCTTTTGCTTCAGCAAGCTACTATCCCCTTTCAACACTTTCCAGCTTAAGTCCTCTTGTAGCTATTTGCTTCACCTATCTACCACCCCTTCAGTATTTCTTCCAACTCTCCTTCCTTCTCTAGGCAAATTTATCTTTGTCTTCCCCATGTTAACTTTCATCCAAGTGCTTGGTTTCCACTTACGAAAGGCAGGTCTTCATATTATCCTGTAGCTTTATACTCTCCCCTGCCTTCCCTTACAAAAAGTCATCTGCAAACATCCTTAGGCCGCGAGCTTAGAACAGCAGATGTATATTTGTAATGAGGCATGCACATGATGTTACTCAAAATTTACATGTTATAAGTTTCAAGTATTTTATTATCCTAGAGTTTATTGTAAAATGATTGTGTTTAGTACTCTAAAATATGGTGGTACTGATGTTTCAAATTTATTTGAAGAAAATGTGCAACGAACGCCCACATTTTGCTCTCGGCCTAACACTTGCCGATAGAACACCTCATGTCTCGTTGCCCGAGGAAGCCAGTTTAATACTGGCGAAGCGTTGCGACCGTGCTTCCGCGCAAAAATGTGTGTCGTCCTTTCGAGTGTGTGTACCTATTTACAAGTTTCAACTGTAAGTACTGGTACTTCTGTCTGTTATATTGATTTGTTAGCCTAGTAGCCTATTTCTCGCCATTCTTAAATATAGGGTAAGTTCGTGGGTTCAAGCCCTAAACAAATGAAAGAGGTGAAGTTCCTGGCCGTTACATCACTTTTAAGTCCAAAAAATTAATAGTTTTACAGTTGCAGAGAAAATGTGCATGGCAGCTGAAAGATTAAGTAACACATTGTGGCCGGGTTGTTTTAAATGAGTTCTCGGATGCGGGAAGGAAGAAAAAATTAAGTTCAATTACAAAACATACAATTCGTCATCGCTACATCGCAACCGCCGTGACCACGGTTTGCGGAACCACAAAACTATTGCAGATAAATAAAAACAAGACAGTTAATTAACCGCAATGCCTATCGCGATATTAACACGTCACCCTCATATTGCCGCTCTCTTTCTTTACTCTCCTCAGCAAAAACATGTCCTCTCAACCGACTGATTGTAACAAGACTGGGGCGAGGCACTCGTTCTCGCCACCAAGATGGCGGGTGGGAACTATTACTCCACTATCAAACATCCGAGAACTCTCAATTCACCAAGGCCAAAACAAACAAAATTACACTTTAAAAACTGTGCAAACTAAAGTTGCTCAAAAAAATGATGTATCATTATTTTTGATAAGCAAATATTTCACTTAAAATTGAGATATATTTAATTTAATTCCCGCTGTCGGCAGAGTGATACATTAACTTGGAGAGCAATCAGTTTCAAAGAACTTCATTGCAACTCCCTGAAAAATCCCCATGTTCCTAAGCCTTTGTTCACCCTCTCCCAGCGCCAGCCTGTCGCGCCCCTAGTGTCTCGGTTGAGGCTTTAAACTACAAATAAATCTTATAACGCGAATAAAACTTCAGCCCACAAAATTAACAAAAAAATTCAAGAGAGAGAAATGTTGGCAAATTTAATAAGGATTAAAATGACACCCGACAAGTGATGCTAAACTCAAATGATTTCACCCTTAAATTAACTGTCTCCAAGTTTACCCTGAACTAAAATAAGTTATTTGAATTCATACAAGTAAGTTGCATGATTAAATGCACACTTTCCCTCATACAAACTACAACTTTAACCTCATCTAACAAATCTTAGGTTAATCGAGTTATCTGACTGCCACGCATAAATCGTTAATACAATAAATTTTAAAATTACGTAAATTGCATTTACAAATAGTTGAAGTCCCCTATATACGTGTGGTTTAATTCTTTAAGTAGAGATCTCTTGTAGTAACAGCCCTTCCTTGAATGTTTCCGGCAGTGGCAAAAGTCAAAAATGACATAGTAAAACATATATTAAAAATATAAAAAGGAATATTACTCATGAAGCACTATTTCACACGCACTGAACAACAAGGTGAAAACTAGCTCCTTTTATGCAGAAAGCCGGGTAACGACTCCACACTGTAGGCCATAATCGTGCCCCACCTTTCACTTGTACATTAATAACTGAATCGTAACCAACAAAAATGTGGTCTTGACAGACTGGCAGCGTTTAAATGTAACTGACATGTCTTCTGGTGTATTAAGTCTCCGAAAAAAAATATAAATTCCTTATGTATAAGCTTAGGGCCCAAAAACCCTAAAAAAACCAAATTATAAAGGTGCTGGTGAGGCCAGATACTTCACAAAAAGTTTATATGTACAGTAATTGGAATGTTGTTTGAAACATACATTATTTGGTTTTGAAGAACAATTGTGAAATGCAACAAAAACTGTATTTATACAAGAATTTTTATATTCAGACAATTTACGTTAAAGAGATGGAGCACATAAAAGTTGTTACAATGAAGGTGGTCTATTCGTTTAAAATTAGGTTTCAGTGGATTAATTGTCAAACAAAAACATTTTTTCTTTGTGAAAAGTGTGCCAAGTAGGTACAATTTATTTTAGTTAAAAAAATTGACTAATACTGTACGATGTAAAGTTAGGTTTTAAATTCAGAGTAAGCACAATTGAATGGGTGAGATGAAAAAGGAAGACATTCTATATTTTACAGAAAAAGAACCGATTTAGACAAGTAATTTATATGTAGCTTAAAGATAGAAATGATTTTAGGAATCCTTACACCTCTAAAGGAATATGAATTTTTATGTAAAAGGAATTCATACCCTTCTTAACTTCAACATTACGACATGATTGGCTGTTGGTCTCGAGAATTGCTGCAATAGTGTTTCTTTTGTTTATGTAGTGTACAGTGTTGTAAATGTACAACATACACTGTTGTAAGTATGTGGTTAGTACAGTGTCGTTATTATAACACAAAACATGCTATTATAGTAATCATCAACACATCTGTAAATTGTTTCATAGAGTTTCAGAATGACCTCAGCTCAATGAGATTATAAAATGGAAAACATTCCATCCACTTTGATTGCATACAAGTGTCAGTACATAAAATGTATTGTTTTTTTTTCAGGTAATGTTTCATTTCCTTAAATCCCAAAAAACAAATGTCTAATTGTAAGCTTACCCATTCAACTTTAAGGTCCAATTTTTCCTGTTTTCCCGAAAGATGGCAAAGTGGAACCTTTTCTGTCTCCATCATACCCATTAAATTATAATTACATAAAATTAAGAGTTTTTAATATGTATGTAGTTTAACAAATTGAAGTTTATAGATTTATCAAATTTGCATATATGTAAATAAAACACCACGAAAACATCCCACATAGGTTTTAATAGTTATCATCGAAAAACATTTTGAGAATGGCCATTATATTATTCTCTCATTCAAAATGTAAGAGAAGCAATAAGAAAGTTAACCAAAAATGTCTGAATTTTAATCCCCCCACCCAAAAAAAACTGGCACATCCCTGCTGTAAAGTATTAACTGTAAAATATTGAGTTTCATAAATTTAATTTGTAGTGAAACACATACATTCAAACCTCTTTAATACAAACCTGAAGGGACCAAGATTTTTGCTGTTTTTATCAACAGGTATTCACTTAAACATTAAAATGTTTCTAAAATTTTGGTCTCTTCGTCTATCCCCACAATGACTTTCTTTCACTTGAGAACTTGATATTGCATGGTTTAATGAATAAACCAAATTTTTATTGAACATTCAAGGCATTATTCCATTTCTTCTCCCATTCCAAGGGGAATAAAAATCACTTTGTATTAATGACGTTCCACTGTATCACTATATAGTTGCATTAGCAATTATGTCATTATATTGTAATTTGTTATTTTCAGGAACCAGACTGAACGGTCAGCAAAACCTTGGTTCATGGTGGTACTCCAGTGCAGTTGGTAATTGTACAAATTGTTGACAGGTTTTTGTAACAAACTTTAGGAATAAATGTTTCTAATTTCGTACACATAACTTGCCTTACTTTTTAATCCCTTTTTTTGTTTAGGTGAAAACACAAATTTTCAAGTGTTATTGTAACAATGGCAAAACCCTGTTATGAAGTTTCTGACGGGACAGAAAAATTTTTAACTTGCCAAATTTCAATTGTATATACAGAGCCGTAAAAGTTATTCAATCTTCTTAAGAGGGATTTATGTATGTAATTCAAGTCAAACTTATGTTAGGAGTTTACTGACAATAACAGCATATACAGCATTAAGAAAACAATTTATTGTGTAACAGAATAAGCAAAGTCATGTTACATCAAATGTCTAGTAGACAAAAATTCCTGAAAAATGAGAATGATGTCCAGATTCGTAACGCCCCAGCCTTTCTTGATGTATATCTTCTCTCTGCTTCGTTGGGCAAGGGGGAAGGAAGGTCCTATCATAAAATATGTTTTTTTAAACATGTAATTTAAACAAAACCACCACAATATACCAATTTTAAACATATGGTTTATAAGCAAATTAATTATTACTTTTAGCAGAAAATCCAAAATTATTAGTAACTTTTATGTAGGGAAACTATGTTGAGCAACCTGGTTTTTGTGTATAGGAGGTATTTGTTTTCCATTCTTTAAACTAACAAAAACAAAACATTTTAATTTTGATAGTGCAATGACTAATGAGTCTGATCTTGATGTTAAGCTTAAGCATGCTATGTCACATTTAAATTTTTGCCACAATTTTTTCAATTTGAATTTTATAAAGTCTGCTTGTCAGCTGTCTTTAAAAGTGAAAAAGAAATTTTTTTTAAAGCAGTTATAAAAATATTTTAACTTTTTAGTGAATATGTTATAAACAATAGAACTTTAATATAATTGGTTATGTTTTAGTTTTGTATATCACAGCTTACAAAAATTGCATACTGACAATTTCATCGCAAGCATCACTGTCTCATTGCAAGTCATTCTAAAAGGTATGACTGAAAGGCACATAAAAATACTTGGTACGGAAATACCAATATTTAAATGTGAACAAAAGTAATGAAAGTTAAGCTTGTTTTAAAAAGAAATATATATAAACGTATTTAAAACATTTTGTTTGAAACATGTTTTATTCAAAGTGTATTCTTTTAAACAATTTTGAATTTACTGTTTAAAACAACACACTTTTAACATGCCAACCCTGGTGTTTCACTTCTAGATTCCCTATGCAAACTTTTTGTACAAGCTCCTGATAATTTTCTACCTCCCGGTCCTGTTCTTGCCTTCGCCATTTGTCCTGTGCAAATTTATCCTCTGCCTTCCATCTTAGGAAGAATCACATCTGTCACTTATACTTTATGTATCTCATTCTTCCTCTCTTCTTCACTCGTAAAATAAAGTTAGCCCTACGAAATCCTTAAGGGCGCTGTCCACCTCAGTTTTCAACGTCTTAATTTTTTTTATATTTTTCTTATCTTAGACATAAATTGTGATTAAATCATCCTCTTAAGAAACTTTTGTATCTCTCATAGTTTTTGTGTAATGAGTAGTAAACGTCAAAATTTGTACTTTACGGTTTTAAGTACGACACTAAAACCAACTGACATACCAAACCGACAAAATTCACAGTGTTAAACAATGTTGTAAAAATAGAATATTTTTGTATATAATAACAAATGCTGAATTTTGAAATGAAAATTAAAAAAATATCAAAAATTTTTCAGAAGTACAAAAGATATATTTTTAAATCACAATTTATGTCTAAAATAAGACAAAAAATATTTGGTACAAATATAAAAGTAAAAAAAGATTATGAAAACTGTGGTCAGCCGCACTCTTAACTCTTGTTCCACAATTGCTATTTATGGGTGTGAAGACGAGTTCCATGTTGATGTGGATGGTGTATTTATAACTACTGTGGAATGAGACGATGAGAATAATCCTCATTAGTATGGCTGGACGTAAATACTTCTGCAAAAAAAAAAAACAATGTTATATATATTAGTAACATGCCCAATATACACACAATCTTACATTACTGAAAATCGTACAAGTGAAACATTAACATTCAATGAGAAATCGTTTATAACTATGAAGTAGCTGCTGCATCTAAACGCTTACGAAAAAATGAATCATTGTAAACAAATTAAATTACACACACTTATATATAGTTGGCCCGCCTTATCCGCAGTATTTCTTTCAAGGAACTCCTTGCATAATGCTAACCGCGTATATTCAAGATACAGTAGAACCCTGTTATAACATTCCTGCATATAGCATCTCTTTTCTTTGGTCCCACCAATTTTCCATAAAGCATAATGCTTTCATTTCCTGCTTATAAAAACACAGGTACTTTCATTTCCTGTATATAACATTTTTTTCTCAGAAATCTTAACTGTATTATTTTAGACAAAATAACTGAGCTGTAGACTAAAAACATCAGTACAAAACTAATTAATGTCTGGGAATGCATCATAAGAGTACATTACTGTGATCCTAAAGATGACGATCATGCACCTACCTACAAATGGGAAAGCCTCTGTTATACACACAATGTATGTATTCATCATGTTTGATAGCACAGTATCTATAGCCTCTATTAATCTCATTACAGGCTTATTTACAGTACATAAACTACTGAATTTTAAGTTACTTTTGTGTAATATCCATTTAATGGTGCAAAAATACTGATTCCTACTTATAACATTTTCCTGCATATAACACTTTTTTTCACAGGTCCCTTGAAAAACATTATAACAGGGTTCTACTGTACCTTAATGACCTACATAAACCACCGTATACATTTTATAAATTACAATTTAACCCCTAACCCCACATACTACAGTATTTGTGTGAGGTACAGATCTTTAATACGTTCATAAAATCTCCCACAACTTTTGAATATCAGAAAAATTCCACACCATGTGTGCAATGCGCCACATGTTAGATACAGCGGCAGCCACACTGCGAGTGCGAGGACAGTGACTGGCAACAGCGTGTGACGAGCCAGGTGTTCGGCCACTGCTGACGTTGCAACACAGTACGGCCTGATGCATCACGCTATCTCTCCATCCTACACTGCCAAGGACAAGCGCTGTGCGAAAAGGGAGTGTCGCCACAAGTGTTGATAGAACGAACTCTGATAACACTATTTCTCGCGTAAGATGTGTACTTTATCTGTGTCAAACGCATAAAATAACAGTGGAACAAGCACAACTACGACTACATAGGCGTGCATATTTTTCAATTGTCTGTAAATATTTCTTGATTGTATGATGTGCATATAATTACAGAAACGAATAGGATTATAATAAAAAAATATTTTGACTGTAATTAAGAGGAGTCTTCGCCGGTGTCGAATTTCCACCTTTGATGCGCGGGGAACAGCATAGCGATAAGAGCCAGTCACGCTTGACAAGAAGCATATCGCCTCTATTCGCAGTGCGCCTAACTGCTGCACAAGGTTTTCCTTGTAGTCTTTTTCCTACAGGACTTTAAATACTGGTTGTGTCAGAGTGGACGGACGGTTTTAAATAAATCATAAAATAGGTAATTTTACTCACAAACAAATTAATTGATGGAATCAGGTTTGCAAGGACATAGCATTTGAGACAGTCAAGTGTATAAAATCACATCAGGCATGTGGTGGCCGACATCGTTGATGCAGTGCTGGAGGCGTTCTTGGAAGTTCGCATAGACTCTCTCCAACATCGCCCTCTCAACTTGGGCGACTTCCACGTGAATAGCGTCCTTCAATTCGTCCAGAGTTCGGGGCTTGTTCTCGTATACTCTAGCCTTGAGGTGTCCCCATAAGAAAAAATCGCATATGGATAAATCTGGGGACCGAGGAAGCCAATGAACATCGCCAAACCTGGAAATAAGGCGACCAGAGAAGAGAGGACGAATAACGTCCATTGATGCTCTGGCTGTGTGGGCGGTCGCCCCATCCTGTTGGAACCACACACGTCGGATTGGAACACGTCGCCGTCGTAATTAAGGGGACAGGAAGTTGGTGATAATTTCGACGTAGCGCTCTGAGTTCACGGTAACAGCACGACCATGACCGTCTTCGAAGAAGTATGGGCCGATGATGCAAGTTTGCGATATAGCGCACCAAACCGTTACTTTTGGGCTGTGCAGCGGTCGTTCGTGTAACTGTTGCGGATAGTTCATTAGCCCAATACCGGCAATTCTGCTGGTTAACCATGCTGTTTAGGTGAAAGTGGGCTTCGTAACTCATGAACAGAATGAGGTTCTCATGTTGATCGATCAGTGCTTCCATCTCACGTGCGAAGTTCATTCGTTGTGCATAATCTCCGGGCTGTAACTGTTACACAATGGCCCATTTGTAGGGGTGAAAGCGGAGATCAATACGCAAAATTCGCCTTACCGAACGATCACTGAGGCGAAGTGCAGCAGCATGTTTCCGGGCAGATCGAGTCGGACTGTGAAGAAAGGCTTGTCGAACGCGTTCAACATTTTCAGGAGTTGGAACTGTTCGCGGAGCTCCTCTTGGTCTTCTGTTGATCAGTTCACCACGCCTGCGTAGTGAATCAACCCAACGATGGATTGTGTTTCGAGAGGGGACAGCTCTATTCCGATGAATGTTGACGTGGCATCGAAATTCACGCTGTACGACGGTGACTGACTCATTATTTCGGACGAAACAATCATAGGCGAAAACGCGGTACTCCACCGTCCAAGGCTCCATGACTACTACTGGTAAAACAATGCTACGAACTCACGAGTCAAACGGCACTCTCCCCACCTCTCTCGTAGACGGAGGCGGAGAGTACTACCCATCTCAAAAACGCCCGTCCTCACTGCCGCACCCAGTAGTACAGTGTTTTATTTTTTAATAGTATGAAGTAAAGACCAACGCATGTCTCTCTCTTTGCACTTTACGAAAAAAAACAAAAAACTTTTTAGCCACTTTGAGCGGCCCGAAAATCGTGTTCCTAACAATTGTGCTGAATTTTTGAAAACATAGAAGTATAGTTTCAAGTGTGTGTACTATTTTTAGACAAACATAATATGAATAAGTTAAGCAGTTTCGGGTAAAAAAAAAAAAGAATACGAGTGACATGCTGCAACACCATCCATGTGCTAGTCGAGGTCTCCTCTTAAGGCTGTTAGCAGTTTCGTAATACAGCATCACTGATTACACTAAAATATACTTGGTGCAATTTTTTCCACAAGTAAATGAAAAATTTTACACCCCTGTAAACACGGATAAGGATAAAGGTTTAGCAGTGTTCCTTTTAATACAGCACCACTGATTACACTAAAATTACCTTGGCACGATTTTTTTGCATTTCCCGTTCAGTACTAACACTTGAGCTTATTTGTTGTGCTTTCGTGACGTACAAATGATACGCTCGTTTTTTTTTCCGTACCTTCTGCCAATTTTTGCAACAGACATGTTGTCTTTCATTAAATGTAGCATTTTCATTTTGTCAAACTAAGAACTTTGCGCGATCTCTCTTCGGTTTAGAAGCCTTTCTTTTTTGGAGACATAATGCTGCAGGCCAAGGAATCGTGTATAAGTGCACACAGTACATGCACTTCGAGGCCATGACCTGTGTGCGGGCGGCAACCATGCAAACAAGACAATGTAATTAATTATATGTGTGTGTTCTGCGTGGAAGCAATTTGCTGGCAGGCAGACGAGGCCTGCGGGAGATATTAAATAATTTTGTTTTGGAATTGTGCAGCGAGCGACAAAACGTATACGAGTAAATACCGCGCCACCCGCACATTCGACACAGCATTGCGCCTTTGCTGCTACCACCCGCACTACCCGCTCGTCCTCAAAGTTACTGTGCACACCTAGCACATTACATAATGAAGAAGATACCAGTCGCTGACAACACGCTCTCGTGCACGGCGAGTGGCGCGCTAGTAGTTTGTGTGGCACATTGTGCAGCATGTGTGAAAATACAAATTCATAAATATTTCATGCTTAGATTCAAAAGTTTTTTTTCTCAATGTCCAACCGCAGATAAGGTGTTGTTTTAAGTAAATTTAATAGTAACACATTTTCAATAAAAAATACCATATTAGCCAGCATATAAGACGACTATTTTTACATAGTTTTTGCCTTCAAAAATTGCTACTCATCTTATATGAAGGTGTGAAAATTGTTGGTAACTTAAAAATCGTTTGGAACTTAAGCTGTAAGATGGGGAGTTGTATGACGTTCCAAGAAATTGTGTTTTCCGTTTCAAAATGAAAACAAGTGCCCCTTTTTTTAAATAAAACTTAAGGTACAACATTTTGTTATTCGTGACATATGCCACATTTACCTCGCAACGAAGCGTGCGTCACTTGGCGATCAATACAACTGGAGCGCATGCCTAAATCCTTTGTCTCGCCAGCCCACAACTCTCGGGCGGAGAAAACTAGGATCTAGGTACTGTACCACACATTCATGTGTGTAGTGCTTTGCTGGCAGGCGACAACAGCGCACAGGAATGCGATGACCATGCAAGCAGCTGTTGCAGCACGGCATTGCCATTTAGAGTGCAGCATGCCGCAATTCGGGATTGCCAAGTAGCGCACAGCTGCTGGCAACTGATGATGTCGCCAGCCACATGTGCCACTGCCATGCATTTCTTGGGCTCTTGGGTGCACAAAGTGCAGAAGAAGCCATTATTATTGGTTTGTGTGTCTCCCATGATGTTTATTCAATGGTAATAAATGCATTAACAATATTCTGACTAAATTTTTAATGTTTTCGGCAAAGGAAAAATAAATTTTTCTGCCGGGAATTTCGAAATTAATAATTTCTTTCTTTCAAGATTTTGTACCTTTAAATTCATGACTCATCATACGTGCGGGTCATCCTATATGCCGGCAAATACAGTAAATAATAACTATAGTATACGAACTGAAATGAAACATCATTGTCTTATATTTATTTAGGGGAGTTTTGTTTACCTTTTATTTTCGATTTGAACTTTGCAAGTTAATTAAAGATACCATGTTGCTGTTATTTCTTCTCAAGAGCATAAATGGTTCGTCTGGAACAGTTTGTTCAAGTTTCCTTAATGACATTAATACTACATATGTATGAGAAAAATACTGGAATATCTACAACATAATATTTTGCTGTCTCTTGTAGCACATATGCATAGGATATACATACATACACACACTATATGTGTATATATATTTTTTGTCTCTTTGGGTGCTTTACCTGCCATACAAATAAATGTTAACAAAAAAATATTTTCCTCTGACATCAGTCCCTGGATACAACAAATCACATGGCCATGAGACAGGAAAGTTTAAGATACAGGGCGAAAAAATCTGCTGACCAAAGGAAGACTGTATGGTATTTACTGTCTTACGCTGACAGAACCTCTATCAGTAAAGATAACGGAACCTCGAGCACCCATCAGATGTTTTGGTTTGCAGCGCGAACACGTTGACCTAATATGTAACACATTTAATGATACAGTAGAACCCTCTTATGGTGTTCCCACTTATAACGTTTCCTGGTAATAATGCTGCCTTCATTTAGTCCCTAAAACTGATTTGTAATAGGAAATTACCCTGTTATAATGTTTTCCCATTTATAATGTAAAAATTTTTTTGGTCCCTTGAGAAACATTATAACTGGGTACTACTGTATAAACACTAGAACGGTTGAGTTATTGTAGTGGTGTTGCTTTATAAATTAAATTCAGCTCGTTATGAACAACTTTCTCATTTTCATATCCCAGCTAACTTCAACAACTAAACATTTTTTCACTGACCAGCTTTTTAATGTTTCCTTGTGTAATCAAACATACATAAGGTTAGAGAAAAATGTCTACATATTTAACAAAGAAAATTTTTAGCCTTCTAATTTTTTCCTTGGCGTCCGGATATATGAAGTTACATACCAAAAAAACTTGAATAAAAATTTGCTACTAAGTCGTATGCTATGACGTCAACAATGCATGAAAACAGTAAAGCACAAATTTTTGTTTTGGAATTGTTTAAACCCATTAGAAAAGTACAAAACATCATCTGATGCACGTTTCGATGCTGTAGAATATGCAAAAATTTTAAGATCAAAGTTAAAATAGGAAATTTGTGTATGTTTGGCAACAGCGCATGCCGAAACAAGGACAGTGCTTATGGCAGTTACAATGTGTTGAAAAGAGACTTTGAATGCCCGTACAATTCTGTACTGCAATCTAAGCATGAGTATGACTCACGGTATCAAGTGGGGCGGTTAATTATCTGTGTAAATAACAAAATTGAACAACCAATAAAAAAGAAAGAAAGTAACAAATTTTAGCCTGGGAATAGTTCGAAATCAAAGAAAGCAAAATTTAAATAATTTAAAAATGATAATCTATAACCATTACATTTGTCATTGATTTTTAAGTAACATTACATAACATATTGTCAACTAAAACCATGATGATGCATGTTGTACGGTCCTGTATGCGAGAATCTGGGAGTCAACCATGCTGGGAATCAAGTCCAAATTGTCTTGGTTGGAGGCGAATGGTCTTACCATTCGCCAGCGAACCTCTATTTAACTATGTACTGAATTGCGCAGTTACAGATAACAATGGAAGTGGTGCATGGAGTATTGAAATACTTGGCAGATACAGACTACATTAAAACATTCAGGTTTCAATTTTCTCCATGTTTGGCGTCAATCTGTTTAACCTGACGCCCTTCATAAATTGTGTTAAGTGTTAAACATGCAGCAAAGAGTTCAAATCAAATCGTTGGAAATCTATCCTGGAATAGATTATTCGCCTATTTGTGAAACTAATGACTTCGTTTGAGTGTGAATGAGATTTCAAAGTCTTTATTCTGCAATAGAAACTCGCAAATATTTCCTGTCTTATATGGTGCCTTTCTTGGCTTAGAAAAACTAACAACAATCAATGAAGGGGGAAAAAACTCTCACATTTACGTTTATTGATACAATTTTATGCCATCTTGCCATCACTGCATTGCAAATGTTTTGCAGAATGTGTATATTCATCATCTGGAACACATTAAGTGAGGTGTTACGCAATACATTAAAATTGGAACACTAGCTTGCTTGTCTTTAGAAATGTGATTCTGAAATTAGAGTGTGTATCAAAACCTACAAGTTTGGTGCTACGTATCAATATTTATTAAAAAGATTTAACAAAACTATGCCAAATTAATAGCCCATATGTTACGATGTTGATAAATATGACAGAAAAATCTATACAGAAAAATATAAAAAGTTAATGAAAAACACAAATAAAAAAAATTGATATCGGCATATTGGCATAGAGAAAAGTTACAGTGTTATCAATATGCCGAAAAGTTACGATATTATAGAAATCATTGATATACGGTATCGAAAATCGACGATGTTATAGAAACACTGATATATCCAAATTGACTATGTTATTGATGTACCGAAAATACCTAGTATGCAGTTGAATTTAATATTGATATCACAATTTCTGATATCGAACAGCCTTAGTCACAACAATACTGCCAGTAATTTTTCATGGAAATATTTACCAAGTAATTTCCTTACTGTACTGTGAAGTTTAGCAACCTTAACTTAATGGCAGGATACTAAGTTTGCCAAAAATGTGTTACAATTGGCCTTCTTTATATTTAAATAATGGCTTCAAGAAACTTGTGATTTTAGATTAATGCACTGATATCATGCCTTTTTAACATGGAGATGTAGAAAATATCCGACATCATATATTTGACAAATTTAATATTATAGTTTTATTGCAAGGTGCATACAAACAAAAAAATGTTTGCAATAAGGTCCTACCTCATTGTTGAATATTGATCTAACCTTACAATATCACCTACAACTGGTAGGTGGAGCGATGGTTAAACACTCGTATGTGTAGGAACCTGATTATGGTTTTCCAGGAATTCCGTAATTCACTCTAGATGAATGCTAGGACGGTTGCCTTCAAACAGTAAAATATCAGTATACCTCCATTTAGAAACGAAATTCACATACAGGCACAATTTAATATTATCGTAAAATTTTGCTCACAAAACAATTTGATACATTTTAATGGGATAAATTTAGTCACCGCAGTGACACCCTAGGACTGCAATTAAATAGGTTTTACATTTCTATCTTTTTTTTGTGTGAATCAGGCACTCAGTATGCATAGGTACACATCAGGGTTGCAAGTAATTAAGTATAACTGCAAACTATTAACAAAATACTATAATTCTATAACTTGTCATACTAATAACTTGATTATATGTTGAATGTGCACTACCCATGAGATCTTCATATTGAATCACACATTGGTAACGTCCTGATAATGTCAAAAAATGTCTATGCTGTCGAAAGGAGCAATAACAATAACAATAGTAAAGTAAATGTAAATGTCATCATTTTGAAAAATGTTTTACCTTTATAAGACACTCATTCCTATACATATTTTTATAATATCCTCGCTTCTGTAACAAAAATAATTAACAAACTGTTCGAACAAAAAAGTTTAATGTAAAACCATGATGTTTTTTCCTCTGATATATTTATTATGTGACAAGAGTGAAGTGCCACAGTGGTAAAATAATGAATTGACACCCTGGACAATTAGTTGTGTGATTCCCAGTACAATTGTCCACATTTAGATTTTTACATAGTTTTCCTAGATGACTTTGTGCATCTGGTGGGATAGAATCAAACTATACAGCATAGCAGATTCCTTCCTTGTTTCCTTAGCTCCTGGTTCAATCTTCTGCTGACGACTATATGTCAAACTTTACCTACTTATTTTCATTACGTTTTTGACAAGATCTATATTTCCACTGTCCTTTCATACGCTTGTGGTAATTTAAAGAGTTAAAATAAAAATAAATATTTATTCTATAGACAAATATTTACAGTAAAGTATACAGTGTGCTTGTCCTAATAGTCACAGGAATGAACTTGCTCGCTTCCTCTAGGCTAAATATGTATATGGATGGGGGTGGTCCACAGGCGGGCACAGTTGGCTTGGCTAGCTAGAGAGCGCATCAGAGACTCCTCCTGTGGATTGTTGAAAGCCTAGCGCGTCCAAGGAGAGTGATGTCCCTGAATAGGGCCTACGCTGAGTGCTTTCTGTGCGAGCAGAGGAAGGGGGATTCAGATTTCTTTTATAGGGGTAAGGTTGGTGTCCACTCACCTTGCTAGAATAGCTTTCCGAGCAGCTTCTTCTTGACGTCGGATATGGGTGTGGCCCGTTTGGGCATTCGGCGGTCCTCAGCGATGATCTCCTGGATCCGCTGGTGTAGGAGAACAGGCCTAGGGGGACTCTTGATCGGACTCAGTAACAGAAGCTGGTGGCGCTGAATCTCCTTGAGAATTTTACTGAACTTACTGGCTCGGGCCTAAGGGGCCGAAAGCTGTTTGTATTGAGCGCTGAGCTCAGGCAAGGTAGGCTCGGGGCCTTGTATCTTCCGAAGTTCCGGAATTAGACCAGCGGGGTATGTATGTTTTTTTTTCGGCGACTAATTGTTGTCTCGCCTTAGCGGCTTGCTGTCGAGGGCTTTCTAAACTTAATATCTCCTCCTGAGATATGCGGATCTCCCACTCAGACATTCAATTTAAAAAGAAAGAATAAAGTTGCATTTCACTGATATATTATTGACTCGTTAAATTTTACACAAATTCACAAAAACACTTTACAAACTCTTCCTTATCTCAATTCTTCGAACACACTTATTTACCGAATTTACAACTGACTTTACATTTCTCTCACAATTTTATCCAGACTACGCCACTGAAATATTACACTACTGGTTAGCACTAGCAATCTGCCACGTGGGTTGACTGTTTCGCGGGAGCCTCCGACTACTGACTTCCGCTTTCCGGTGGATACTGCGGGCGCGCCTCGTGGCGGCCGATAGAGCTACGCAAGTGAGTGCGTTCCCAATTTACCGCGCGCGCTAGAGTGATCGACTCGCTACATCGTCTCCAGACACTCGGGAGGTAGAGCAGGTTTGGGTAGGAGGGCTTAGGTGGCAGGCTACCGCCACAACCCCGGATAGGTGGTTAGTTAAGGGTAAGAGGGTAGGAGGGCTTAGGTGGCAGGCTACCGCCACAACCCGTATGGTAAGGGGAGAGTGCCTAGAGAACTCGGTAGGAGCCGAGCCCTAGGAAACACTGATTTCTGGCCGCCGCCGTTTCCTCATGTGCCATCCGAGGCCGTGCTGTCGCGAGACCGAAAGCCGAAGCTTCCGTAACTCGCTGGGTGTTTGTAAAATCAAAAGCACCCCGACAGTCTAGTTTCAAATCATTGGAACGGCGGCGGGGTGCGTGTAACTGTTTTAGCTGGGCTCCGGACCCGTATTTAAGGCTGGAGGGGGGTTGTTGCCATTAATAAAATTACGTGTTTGTGTAAACGGCGGGGGAGTTAAGCTCCCCTCCAGCTAAGCTGGAGTGATGTAGTGTCGTGATGTCTGTATAGT